>JAYDZF010000011.1:9527048-9538929 GCA_034509105.1 Microcambeva barbata
TAAAGAAAAGCTTTTAGACTCCGGCGCCCCCTAACTATTACAGCATAACTAAAAGGGGAGAGCAAGCAGGTAACAAAAATCCTGAAGGCTTTCTTGGATTATAATAGACTAAAAGGGCTTAATGTTTTTTTAGACAGGCATAAGTTTTTTACCACTCATTTAAATTTAAATCTCAAGTTGAGGTTAGCTTTTGTTGATTGTAGAAACTACCTGTGTACTCATTAGCTTAATTAGCCTTGTTGCTTCAAAACTAAAATAAGCAAAAATGTCTTGAGTGACCAGCTGCATTTAAAGTGAAATTAAAATGTATTATGGGGATAATTTAATTAGTACCTTAGATAAATCACAGAAAAATATGGTTGGTACAGCTTTAAATGTACACTACACTTTATTTACTCATATCTCTTCTCCAGATTTCTTCTTGTGGACAAGCAGAAGCGCTTCTTTGAAAAACTCGCCATTTATTGCAACAATTACGCCAGCCTGATTCCCATGTCCTTTGTTTTAGGTATGACATGAAAGCAATGTATACAAATAAAAGTAAAAAAATATATCACAAAAATTCCATTATATAAGCACAAGGGTATGTTATAGCTGAATTATTGTTTTGCATTTTGCCCAGGTTTCTATGTGACAGTAATAGTTAACCGCTGGTGGAATCAGTACACATCCATCCCGTTGCCAGACAGGGTCATGTGTGTGCTCTCAGGGGGCGTGCAAGGTGGAGATGAGCACGGCAGGTTGTTGAGACGCACACTTATGCGCTATTCCAGTCTGTCTGCCCTGCTCATCCTGCGCTCCGTCAGCACTGCAGTTTTTAAGCGCTTTCCCACCTTGGACCATGTCGTAGAGGCAGGTAAGACTTGACTGTCAGACTGTCCAATGCCTATTAGCAGAGCACTCACTTAATGGTACAATTGTCAGAATTCTGGCTGTAAGGAAGGAAGTACCATGTGAGCAGAGTGTAAGGTTAAAACAAAAATCCATGATGTAACCAGGATTTAGTAATACATAGATTTTCCTTCTGTTTTCGCATTTTTTTTCTGAATTTAACTGAATTTTACATTGTGTTTAAATACTTAAATAAATGTCTGCAAAAGAGTATTCACCTAACAGAAGACGAACAGAGGCGTGGGCCCAGTTGGCAAAGCCATGAGTATTGTGGACCCTGCCGGTAATTTCAGCCATTAAACATGGATTGTCTCGATGGTTAATCTGCTAATCAGATGTTAATCCATGTTGAAAGGTTTTTGATTTAATGCATTAAACACAAATTATGAAAATAGATATGAGGAGAAATTTTTTTCACAGCTTCTCATTAGAACAGATCCTGTATGAGTAAGGTTAAGTAAGGATCCTGTTTGCTGAGGTGATAAACTAGTCATTAAAAGGTTGCTAATTTAAACATCTGCCAGGCTTTTACTGTTGGGCCCATAAGCAAGTTTATTGACCCTCTAGTTTGGATTAACATCATTAAATCGTTTTTAGTGGCCGGCTGTCTTTTCTGTTTTTAGGATTCATGACAAGGGAGGAGAGGAAGAAGTTTGAGAGTCTCCATTCTCCTTATAATAAATACTGGATTCCATGCGTATGGTTCACAAATTTGGCTGCTGTGGCTCGGTGTGAGGGCAGAATCAAAGATGATAACACGTATAAGTTGCTCATTGAGGTAATACTCTTTATTGGTTAAAAGCTTAAAGCTTAGGTTAAAAAAATATATTGTGTCACATGAAGACACTAGTTGGTATATACACTCAGGGATATGAGAGGCAAAACAAGGGTAATATTTCAGGAAATAACATAGTAGGATTTTTTAATAATTTATTTGTAAATTATGGTGGAAAAAATGTATTTGGCCAATAACAAAAGTTCAACTAAATACTTAACATAACCTTTGTTGGCAATGACAGATAAAATGACAGATCAAACGTTTGATGTTTTGGGACTTTGAACACAGACTTTGAACTCCCTCCACAAATTTTGGGATTGAGGTCTGGAGACTGGCTAGGCCTCTCCAGGACCTTGAAATGCTTTACAGAGCCACTCCTTTGTTGCCTGAGCTGTGTGTTTGGGACCATTGTCATGCTGGAAGACCCAATGCTCTCAGTGATGGAAGGAGGCTTTGGCTTAAAATCTCACAATACATGATTTTTCACACCAACCTGCTTGCCTATTGTACTTATTTTCCACCATAATTTACAAATACATACTTTGGATGCAGATTATTTATGAACTTGACATTTATTGAACACTGACATTTATTGAACATTGACTTAAACCATAATTTTAAATAAAAATCAACATGTCATTAATAGGCTAATTTATTTGAATTACACATTTGATGGAAACACATGAAGATGTGCATATTCTTAAGCTGATTTTTTATTAATGCAGAAAATCTGATTACAAATCCAACTATTGTCTGCATCAACTAAAACATGCTTCCAAAAAATTTTTATACACCATTCTGGCCTGCTCCATGACAGCTGTGCCTCTGAAAATGTTGCTGCCTGTAAGCGGGGCAGAGTAACACTGAGAAACAGGAAATACCTCCTCATAGCCAACAATGTTTGTTGTTGTTGTTGGTGGGTTTTTTTTACAAAGTAAATCAACGCTACCAAACGTATGTGGTCTGATGCAGATATATTTAAAAATGGCAAATATTAAGCGGCTGATATATTGGTCGGCTTCTAATTAAAACCTTCAACCACATTATGCCCACTTCAAGATCAGATAACCAATTTAGTGCAAATTGACAGGTCATCTGAGCCCATGTGGCTGTGCAGCACTCCCTTTACCAACTTTACTATCAAGCCCAAAATACAAAACATAGCAATAAAAAGGTACAGTGCTAAAGCAGGTAAACTGCGTGCGATTCAGCTTGTGAATATTTTCTCAGTTCACCATCTGCTTGTCCTGTTTCTTATGCTTTACCCCTGGTATGCTCCTGATATTCTTGGACAAGGTATTTGCCATATACATGGTGCATTTCCTTATAGTGGCATTAGACAGAATTGCGCAGCTTGCAAAAATGCATAAATAATAAGAAGTTAATAGACATTGTTTGTTTTATTTTGTGTTCTAGGAGTTGAATACTTTTAGAGAGAAATGCAGCATGCTTTTCCACTATGACATGATCAGCGTGCCACTAGTTTACACACAGGTAAAATGTAACTACATCTTCTGATTTTAAAAGCATGTCTCGCTCTTCTGATTCTGATTTCTTATATTATAAAGATAGCAACACAAATTCTACACAAAGTTCTATGTTCTCAATATTTCTGACCCTATGATTATATCTGGATTACATACAGGCCAGTCTAGCACAACAAACCGTTTAGCACAAAAGGAAAGTTTACAGAAAGTTGTCAACTTTCACAACACATTATGTCTTTAAATAGCTGAAAACCTAACTTGTGAGTGTCTACTACAAAACAGCTTCCAGCTTGACTGTTACTTCTCCAATAATTAAGAAAAAGTGTTCTTTCTTACCATTTCTTCTGTTCCAGGTGGTGACATTAGCAGTGTACAGCTTCTTCCTGGTGTGTCTGATTGGTCGGCAGTTTCTGGACCCAAATCAGGGTTATCAAGGTCATGATCTTGACCTATATGTGCCCGTTTTCACCCTACTACAGTTCTTCTTCTATGTTGGCTGGCTTAAGGTTAGAGGATACCCATCAATGCATGGCCTCCAGTGTTTCCTAGATTAGACATAACACAGCCCACTTTTAATTTGAGAGTAAAAAATAAGAATTTAAAGAAATCACAGGCATATGAACTCTATACAGTTCCATACATATTAATGTTACATTCGACCGTGTGTGTAGATTAAGACACATCTCTCCAGTTTGGGAGCTTATTATTGTTTTTCATATATAGTGTAGTACATGGAGATTTGTATATTATTCCAATTTTTACAAGCATTTTGTTTGTCATTTTCTCCCAGTCTGCATTTTTACTCTTTGACATGTGGCCAAGGTGTTACTTAAACACAACTACAGACAATAAAACACAACACCTGCAAAGTAGTAAATATTTTGTCATTGCTTTTGCTATTGCTTTTGGCTAACCTTCAGCAAACAACTCCCGAATCCTTACACAATAGGAAACAAAGATTATTTGTACCAAATTGCACATTAGTTACTACACAGAAGTTCATAGCGACAAGTTATCATCAGCATTTAACTTCCCATGTATGTTGTCTTGTCATTATTCATTGGGAACTGTAGGTGGCAGAACAGCTGATCAATCCTTTTGGTGAGGATGATGATGACTTTGAGACCAACTGGCTCATAGACAGAAACTTTCAGGTTTGTTCATTGAGTCTCCATTTAGCGTTTGAACAATGTTGGTCATAAATTCCCTTTATGTATTTATATTTATTTTATTTGCTTATTTATTTTATTTATTACAGCGTACTTCTGTACATTCTAAAATGTACTTTGTGTATTTAGTACTAACCAGTATTTTGTACTAACCAGTATTATGTTATACTTAGACTTTAACATAATACTTTTTAACAATTAAACTATTACTCTTATTTATTTGTGTATTTCCCTGGGGTCTGATTTACTCTGATAAAGTGTTTATGATTAATTTAAAACATTTAAAATGTTATGCAGTTGAGAGCCAATTACTATTACCACACTCTCTAGGTATCAATGATGGCAGTAGATGAGATGTATGGTGATGTGCCCAAAATAGAGAGAGATCGCTACTGGAACAACTCAAACCCTCGCCCCCCCTACACCGCTGCCACACGTTTTATCCTACGAAAACGATCGTTCCAGGGTTCCACCTTTGACATGACGTATGTATACAAATTGTAAAGTGTATGTTTGGGAATAGAGGGAGACCTGCATGTTGCTGTTTTTATGTTAACAATATAAGTCCATCTATATTTTTTTGAGGGAGATGAGATTGACAGTAAACAGAGAGAAAGGTCTTTTCCACAAGTTATTCAGACTATTAATGAAAATAGAAATCAGGTCTAATTTACACTGAATTGTATTTATGTAGTGTTCATTCAATATCTCACCGAGCACAAGAAGAAGAACATTTATTTAACCCAAAACGATAGGCGCAGGAGTGCGGTCAGCATTGCTGCAGAGATTGAAGAGGTGGGGGTCAGCCTGTCAGTGCTCAGACCATACGCCACACACTACATCAAATTGGTCTGTGTGGCTATCACCCCAAAAGGAAGCCTCTTCTGAAGTCTATACACAAGAAAGCCCGCAAACAGTCTGCTGAATACATGTCAACAAAGCATATGGATTACTGGAACTATTTCCTATGGTCTGATGAGACCACGATTCATTTGTTTGGTTGAGATGGTCTCAAGCATGTGTGGTGGCAATCAGGTGAGGAGTACAAATATGTGTGTGTCATGCCTTCAGTCAAGTATGGTGGTGGGCCATGGTCTAAGCCTGCATGAGTGCAGCAGGTGTTGGGGAGTTACATGTAATTGAGGGACACATGAACTCTAGTATGTACTGTGAAATACTGAATCAGAGCATGGTATTATACATACCAATATTTATAGTTCAACAACAACAACAACAACAACACAAATTGCATTAGACTAAACATTATGACTTGCAAAAACTGAATTTATAGGCGCTCATAATTAATCAGTCCAGTTTCTGAAATAGTCCATTGTGGGTTTCAGAAGTTATTTGAACAACACACCGGTTCCCATCTCATCTAAGCTAATCTTCAAGCTTAATGATTGTGTTTGTGTCGTGAGGTTTGGCTGATATATACAGCTGTGTATCTTTTGTTTGTAAACACGCCAGTGAATATTAATGGCATGTTTACAAACAGTTTCTCCTAAAGGAAGCATCTAGCATGTAAATAAGAGAGGTCCCAAAACTTACCCTTGTGGAACACCATATTTTACATTTGTAGTTTCTGAGCATGGAAAAATTGAGAGCGGTCCGTTAAATAAGAAACAATCCAAGAAAGAGCAAGTCATTTAAGATCTAGTATATTTTCTAGCCTATCAATTAAAATGTTATGATCAACAGTGTCAAACGCTGCACTAAGATCTAGTAAAACAAGAAAAGAAACACACCCATCATCATTGGACATTAATAAGTCATTTAAAACACTTATTAAAGCTGTTTCAGTCCTGTGGTTGGGTCTAAATCTTGACTGAAATTTTTCATGAATATTGTTTAGATTCTGCGCTAATTAGATCATCGTCATGTTTACCCAGTTCTAACTCGTTTGCTTAAGGATTTAATTCCAGACATTATAGAGCCGTTATTTACTTTAATATATGCATCATGTAAATAAGAACATACCTAATTTGGACATTTGAAATCTGCTGTAAGCTATGTTTTTTTTTTTCATTTTCATACAGAATGCATTTAAAAAACATGGCTTTCCTATCTTTTAATTTTAGAATTCCAAAAGAGGAGATGTACTTTCAGCCTCTGGAGGAGATTGCAGAGAACACAGAAGACTTGGCAGCTTGCAATAACAACCGTACTGTGTTTAACAAACTCCTTAGTTCACCCCCCTCTCACACTAGCTTTGTGGGTGGGTCTTTTTACAGAACCTCAGCCCAACTGCCACAATTGATGTGTTCAGGCAGCCCTGACCCCTCCATCTCAGGTGGAGAGGGGGAGGGAGATGGGTACTTGGGTCAGAAACACTGTAAAGGAGGACATAGTGCCCATAGCACTATATGCAACTGTGAGGAATGCATCACTCCCCTGACCCCTCAGGACAGTAAAAAGAAACAAGTGAGGAAGGAAGAACAAGATGAGGATAAATTAAAAAGTTTGATGAAGAATATGAAAAATCAAGCTGAAATGCATGTGCTGAAAATCCCAGCACCTTCAACACTGGCATTGCACCAGAGAATTAGGCCCTGGTTATCTGCTTCAGCTAATACAAACCACTCCATACCAGACTTCTCTTTCCAACCTTTTGAAAATCAGGCCACGGTTGTGACTCCACAGTTAATCAATAGCGCACCATCTACAATTTCACTGACATTTCCAAATTTTGACAGTTTTTTATTCCCGGAAGAAGAGTGTCCCGTATGGTCATCTAAGAAACAAACAGGACGTCTTAGGAGTGTGAGCATGGGTTCAGAGATTCTCAGTTTGAATAACAAAGCTGAGGACAGACAAAGCAATATCTAACCTAGTCACAACTATAATATAACAATTAACCAACAATGTGGTGTTCCAGATTTTTAAATTTTGATTCTGACAATATCTACAATATAACTGGTTTTGGGCCTGCTACTAATCTTTCTACAACAGGTAGTTCCAATCTCACAATCTGATTGGTTGAGAAGTGTTCCAGTCATGATATTTCCTGATAACAGCCCAGCTTTTTCCCACCAGCTATATCACTCTGCTAATGCGTATTGAGTGACGTGTTTCTACCTACTGAAAACTACACTGAATACGCCTAAATGAAATGTGGAGGCATTATCAATATTTACAACATACAGCATATGCTTTTGTCCATAGTAAAGCTGGCCTGATTAAAAAGCAATCAATTGAGGGTTAAGCGCATTTTTCCAGGGGTCCAACAATGGTAATTTGGCAGATGTGAGGCTTAAACCAGCAACCTTTTAAATACTCGTCCATTACTGTAAAAACTTGGCTAACAATGACCTGCTCTAATGTGGACATTTCTCCTATTATTTTTCTTTTATTCATAATATAATATACATTGTTTGTTAATGTGCATCTATTGTTTCTGTAAATAAAGGCAGTGTGCTTTCTCTATGTTCTCTACTGATATTTTATTGCTTACTGCTTTTAATACTATAATCATATACACATATCTAAACACAGAGACATTTGTAACTTTTAATTTACAGTGTGTCTTTTGACAATAAAGCATGTTTATTATTACTTGTTTAGTTTTGTAATCCATTGCATACACTTTTTGTGCATTAATGAACTTTTGTCCAGAATTACAGTCATTCTCTGTGACTACCTGCAGAAGCACAAATGCACGGGGTTAAATTTGTATCAAAAGTTCCAGAAAATCTAGAGTAAATCTGCAAGCAATTTTACATAATTTGGGCTTTCAGCTCATAAAGCCCTCAAAAACAGAATTTCAAAAAATTTAAATACTGTGGAGAAATCAGCTTAAACTACTTATCAGTTCTTGGTGGGAAAAAAAAAATTAGGATCACATCAAATCAAACAATATATGGTACTTTCAAAATGACCACTGGCCAATAGCCCAACCCTTCTTCTCCTTGGCCCAGTTGAGATGCTTCCTATGTTGGCTCAGGTTCAGAAGTGGCATGACCATGGAGGGTATCAATGATAGTCTTCTGGCCAGTTGTTAGGTCTGCAGTCTTCCACATATTCTTCCAAACTGAGACAATTGAACCAAACTGAAGCAATTTAATGACACCTGGGGAAACCCGTGCAGGTGCTCTGAGTTTAGTAGATGATAAGTGTGTCAAACTCAGTTTAAAACATTCATGCCCTGCTAAATGTAAGCTGATTTCTCCACAGTATTCAAATTTTTTGAAATCCTCTTTTCGTGGGCTTTATGAGCTGGAAGCCCAAATGATGTAAAAATAAACAAATAAACATTTTCCATGATATGCTATTTTTTTAATGAGTCTGTATTGTGTGTGTATATACATTCATAAAAATAAATAAAAATGTGAGAAAAATATCAATACCAGGCTTTTTGGAAGATCCCGGTTCAATTCCCGATCAAAGCGTTTGCCTCGACACAATCCAGTGTCTTACATATGGAGTTCTTTTTTGGAGACAGTCATGGCCTGGGGGTTAGAGAACTGGACTTTTGATCAGAGGGTTGCCGGTTCGATTTTCAGAGCTGACAGTTCAAGGTTGAAGTGCCCTTGATGAAGGCACCTAATCTTGAACACACAGCTCCAGGCATATGTGCTCACTGCCCACTAGTGTTCACTAGTGTGAATATGTGTCACAACGTGCGCTAAGCGTAGGCAGAATTGCAGTGTGAAGAATGCATTTATTTTAAAATATTAATGCATTATTATTGCTGTTTAATTTTGTGAAAATGTGCATTTACAATCTTTTACGGTTATGCTGTTTGCAGCTAAAATACGGTGGGCAGAACGAGCTATGAGCAAAAGAGGATTGCTGTTGCCCTGTACCAACTGGTGACGACGACGCTGAAGTTGGTTACTTATTCGCAGCTCCCGATTCGCCTGGCTGCTTATTAGCAGTCTCTTATTCGCAGACTGAAGTTAGCTCCATATTCGCAGGGAGTGTTCATATGTACACAATGCTGGGCACTTTTCAGTCTGCGAATAAGTAACCAACTTCAGCGTCGTCTGGAGGAGATTTGAGGTTCTTATTCGCTTTGGGCCAGCACAAATACACATCCTAAATATAGTACTAGTCTCCCACTGTATAGAAAACATGGATTTAGCCTGGCCTGAGATGATTTTGTATTTACATTTTGCCTGGAAATGTCATAATATGCAATTGTGCACTAAAATGAATGTGAGACTGGGGTTCTGGAGGGGATTTGAGGTTCTTATTCGCTTTGGGCCAGCTCAAATACATATTCTAAACATACAACTAGTCTCCCACTGTATAGAAAACATGGATTTAGCCTGGCAATGCTTCTGGATATGGTTATCGTAATGCTTCTTTTTTGTCCATATAGATTTGAAGTGGAATTTTTAATGTTAATTTTTAATTTTAAAAGTCATATCATATATGATGAATTATGGTTCTTTATGCAATGTCTTCAATCACGTGTGGTCATTTCAATCACGCTTGTGCCATTGCCCTTTTCTTTCAGAAATTCTTCCAGATAGTTTGAATTGTTTAATTATGTATGCAATGTCTCCAACGAACGTTCTTTGAGGAACATTGTATTTAAACATTTCAATCATTGTTGATGAACTGGTAATCCTCTGTCTCTTCCCTGGATGCTGCTTTTGTACCTTTTATACAATTATCAATTGTTTGAAATTACATGTTGCACTGGTCTGAAATGCAGGAAATATCTTAAGTTCTTCTTAATGTCAGCAATGAAATAGTAATCAAGCAATCAAGTAAATGAAAATATAAGAAATGCTTATTTATTGTTGCTGTTTTTGTTGTTCTAATTTGGGGCTGTAAAAGTATAACTTTTAAAGGAAAAAATAACATGAGCTATCTTTGGAAATTTCAAACTAACAAATAAGCAAATATATAAGACAATGGATAAGGCAAACAGATACATATATAGAAAATAAATATTAAAATAAATGAATAAATAATAGAGTTATAGAACTAACTACTTAACTATGCACTACTAAATATAAATAAAATGGGTTATCCTTGCAAGAGCTTTAATCACAGACATTCTAAGTCTTCCAAACTAAATGGCCCAATATTGGGTGCCTCAGTCTAATTTTTTTCAGATCAAATTCTAAGCTTCATTTTATCCCTGGATTCCAGTGTTGTGCATTTTATTTTGGGAAATTCAGTATCAAAAAGACCTCAAAAAGGTGCATAGAAAGTGTAGTGATGAGAAATGGAAAGAAAAAAACGTTATGTATGTTTTAAGTACAGTGCAATTCTACTGTGTATTATTGTTTAATATCGTTTATTACAATCATGTATTTTCTTTAATTTAAGATTTTTAAATTACTACTAATTAGATATACATTGTATCTTATGGGAAAATATTTTTAACTTGTGAACATTTTTACTTAAGAACAATCCTTCTCAACAAATAAAACTCATAAGTCTCGAGTCCATTGTACTTATAATATAAATACAATACAAACAAAATGTTCAATGTTTAATAAAAATTTTGAGTAGTTGTTTTATACTGCATTTTATACTGCATTATTTTATACTGACTCTCTTAAGAAGCAAGAAAAAAGATTTTTTTTTAGATATGTGCCTAGTTACATAAATCAAAAGTCAGCACAGAAATACATTAAAAAAATAAAAGATTTAGATTGAAATGCAGCTAAAGGACAGTTAAAAGTAAGAGTCCAATCCAGTTATCGGTTTAACAGAGTGTAGCTGTAACATAAAAACATTATCTCACTAAAAAATAGAATTTCTCCAGTGTAGTAACACAAACAGAGTGTCTCGATTTATAGTATTTGTCACTTTTTTACATGTGTGGATTGTGGAATTAATTATGAATCTGTTGGTTAAAGCGAATATCAAAATGACAAATGAAAAGATAAAAAAAATCACACAGCTCCTCTCTCCTCAGTCTTACACAGCTTCCTCATTGACTGCAACAAATGTCCATATTTTGTCATGCCATAAAACTAACCTTGGGATAAGTTGATCTGAAAGAAGAGAAACTTTGATGTGTTTGCTATATTGGTTTAGTCTTATGCTTTAAAGAATACAATTTTAAAATTTGACATTTTACAGCAGTTGCCTTCAGCCAAAGTATAAGTTGTTTCGAGATAAAAATGCAAACATCAGTAAAGTTATTTCCCCACATTATTGTACAGGGTCATTGAGACCACCATTGCAGCAATCTGAAAAATTAGAGAGAGAAAACAAGTCAGAAAACATAAATAATTGGACAATTGAAATGTCTTCCCACTCTAAAATCCGTCAAAAGAAAAATAACAACAATATACTACTGACATATTAGAATAACTGACATTGTGCATAGCTATAACTAGGCCATTTATATATAAACCCAATTCAAGATGCAAGATAAAATAAAACAGCATTAATTTGCAAAATTTTTGTCATGTTTCAAGTTATTAGCTGTATTGTTGAGCACTTGGGTGGTTCAGTGCCATGCAAGCCCACCCATTGATCAAGGCCCTACCAAAGTGTGTATGTGGATAATAATAATAATAATAATACTTTATTCTTATATAGCGCTTTTCTAAAACCCAAAGACGCTTACAATCAAGGAGAAACAT
>JAYDZF010000011.1:9562587-9579815 GCA_034509105.1 Microcambeva barbata
AATTCATTGTGGTAATGTATAGAACCAAAATTAGAAAAATGTTGTCTCTGTCCAAATATATATGGACCTAACTGTAAACACTCATATCGTACCTCTACACTTCTGTGTCCAAAAACACACAAAAAAATGAGCTTTTTTGCATTGTGGAACTGTTTTTGAGTTCTCTCTAGATTTTCATGTGTTTTTGCCTCACAACCTGGAATTAAAATGGATTGTTTGAGCTTTGCACATTTGATATTTTTTATGAAGCAGACAACAAATAGGACAAAATAACAGAAAACTTTAGTGTGCATAACTGTTCACCCCCCTAAAGTCATTTTTCAAGGCAAAACTGCTACAGCTCCTTCAGGTTGGATGGTTTCTGTGGGTGAACAGCAATCTTCAAGTCTGACAACATATTCTCAATTGGATTAAGGTCTGGGCTTTGACGAGGCCATTTTAATACATTTACATGTTTCCCCTAAAACCACTCAAATGTTGCTTTAGCAGTATGCTCTGGGTCATTGTCCTGTTGGAAGGTGAACCTCTGTCCCAGTCTTAAATCACTGACCGAAAAGTCATCTGACCAGAGCACCTTCCTCCATACATTTGGTGAGTCTTTTGGCAAACTCGAAACGAGCCTTCTTATTTTTGTCGGTAAGTAAAGGCTTTTTCTGGCCACTCTTCCATAAAGCCAAGCTCTATGGAGTGTATGGCTGGTGGTATCTGCTTGGGAACTCTGCAGCTCCTTCAGGGTTACCTTTGCTCTTTGTGTTGCCTCTCTGATTAATGCCCTCCTTGTGCGGTCTGAGAGTTTTGGTGGTCTTGGCAGGTTTGTTTTAGTACCATGTTCTTTCTGTTTGGTAATGGATTTGATGGTACTTCGGGGGTGCATCAGAGATTTGGATACTTTTTACAACCCAAACCTGAATTGAACTTTTATACAACTTTGCCCCTGAATCTTTTGGTGATGATCTTTGTTCTTAATGGTGTTTTTTGGTTAGTGGCGCCGCTTGCTTAAGGGTGTTGCAGCCTCTGAGGTCATACTGACAGGTCTATATACTGACAGATCATGTGACACTTGGATTGCACACAGATGGACTTCATTTCACTAAGCATGTGAGTTCTGAACGTAAAACGTTGAAACTTTTTTAAGGGCTTCGTAGCAAATGGAGTGAATACTATATGGCAATTTTTCCCCACAATTATAGATAGGTGAAAAGCCAAAGGGGGGAAATAATTTTGCAAGGCACTGTACATGCCTACTAACGTAGCCTACAGACTCTGTATGTTTCTATTTTGGTCTGCAGTAAACCTGCCTACCCTAGCCATTGGTAGTGGATTGTTTTCCACATCTTTATTACGTTTAATTTTTCTCCTGTTTCACATCATGAAACACATAGAGATTTTTCATTATTTCAACCATTACTGTGACTAAAAGGTTCAGAGATCACATGTTCTCTGAGACAGACATGAAAACTCATACTTAAGGCATTTGCAGAATTTTTTTTATCAGTTAGGGTATATGTTAAAGTATGACTGGCACTGATCCTTTACTCAGTAGCTGTATCAAACTACATCTGTCCTGGATCATTTATATCCAGGACAAACAACAAGGGGTTGTTGTCGTAACAAGTGGATCTCTATGACCTCATTAACATCCGCCCCAAAGTCACAACAGGGAAATGTTAGCTCAGTAATTAATATTATGTGACTAGTATTCAGAAGGTTGCTGGTTGAAGCCCCACAACTGCCAAATTACCTGTGTTGAGTTCCAGAACTTGATGTCCCAATTGCAAGTTATTCAAGTGTCAGCTATGTGCAATAATTTTAAAATGTAGCTGTTGCTTGAACTGCCTGTTACATGTCCCCATTGTTTCCCTTTGAACGTATTTCTAATCTGTGTTTCTTCAAAAACGTACAGTAAAGATCCCTGTGGGCTTTATTATGCCTTCATGCAATACAATATGATACAATAAGGGGGTGGTGAATTTCTCAAACATTTCATTTTCCCATATGCTCAAACCATTTCTGTTTGTCCAATTACAATTGGTCATTTACTGCAGCTGTACTGTGTTATGAAAAGGGCAGTTGGGTCATTTGCAAAGCGAAATAAAGCTGCATAAATAAAAGGTCAGAGCATGTTATAGTACAATTTTAAGGTCAATTTAGCAATAAATAGCATAGTGCTTAGCTGCTGTGGCTTGTTTCAGTAAAACAGGAAATGTATACAATTTATCTCAGCTTATCTTTCAGATGTGTGTAAATTCTCATTCTTGCAGCTAATTTGGTTTGGGGGGAGTTGACACTTTGACCACATTATATCCACTGACCCCAAAGGTTCCTCAGTGTTGAAGCTTGTGAGTAAGGCTGCTCATCTCTTTTCTTTTTTGCTCATCTGTGTGTTTGTGTAATAATAGATAGTAAAGGAGACAGCTGGACGGTGGGGGAACCCCGATCCCTGACTCATGGGGTAAATAAAGAATCTTGCACACCATTGATATTTCCTGTCTCCAATCATATACACATACATTAAATAAATCGAGAAAAATCCATTGCATGGCTTTGGTAAAGTCTGTAACGTTTCCATCAAGACAACCCCTTGTTGGTAAAAACTCAACTTGTCAAGTTTGGAAGTACAGTTACAATATACTTTCTGAGCAATTGAGGGTTAAGGACCTTGCTCGAGGGCCCAACAGTGGCACGCTAGCAGTGGTGAGGTTTGAACCAGCAACCTGCTTTCAAAATCCTTTTGAAAAACACATTCACACTGTTGGCCAGTGGCGTGAAGACGCCAAAGGTTCATAGTTTGAGGCTGTTTTTCTGCAAAGGGGACAGGATGACCGATCCATGTAAAGGGAAGAATAAATGGGGCCATGTGTCATGAGATTTTCAGCCAAAACATCATTTCATCAGTTAGAGCATTGGAGATGGGTCTTCCAGCATGTCCTGGAAAAAGCATTTCAATGTCCTGGAGAGGCCTAGCCAGTCTCCAGACCTAAACTCCATAGAAAATTTGTAGAGTGAGTTGAAAGTCTGTGTTGCCCAGTGACAGCCCCAAAACATCACTGCTCTATAGGAGATCTGCATGGAAGAATAGGCCAAAATACCAGCTACCATGTGTGCAAGCCTGGTGAAGACTTACAGGAAATGTTTGAAAGGTTTTGTTACAAAGTATTGAGTTGAACTTTTATTATTGGCCAAATACTTTTTTTCCCACCATAATTTACAAATAAATTCTTTACAAATCCTAAAATGTGACTTGACCTGGAATGTTGGCCTGTTTTAATCTCGTAAGATCTCAAGATCTTGTCTAATCTCTACCATACAACCATGAATCACTTTTTTACATAGGACTAGGTTGTTTGTGATAGCTTTTTTAATGAATAAAATGATCATTTAAAATGGGTTTTTGTATTTACTCAGGTTATCTTTGTCTGATATTGAAATTAATTTGATTTTTAAAAATTTTGACTTGAACCTTTAAGGGGGCAAATACTTTTATATAGCACTGTATTTCTATTCATTGCTCAATTAATTGTTGGAATAAGTGACATAATATTAACATACATTTCAAAAAGGCTTGTCTGCAGCCTTAGTTAGCATTTACCAAAATTGTTTATTAGCTTAGTAATAATTGTGCATGTCAATGTTTGTTTGTCAAGGGCACTAATTGATTTACATGTAATGATATCCACATATCTATTTTTAGCAGTTTTATTGATTTCTACACCCGAGAGAGACACAGATGGAGAGTCACAACGGTTATTGTTTAGCATGCAATAAGCATGCAATTTAACACATCCCGGTATTTAATGTGTTTGGTTTTAAGCACACCTAATGTGAATTTGCTTTGTGAATGTGTTCTTTTATGAGGAATTTTATTCAGAGGAATGAATTCTGAGATTCTGAGACCGAGATGTTTAATTATTGGACAATTTATACACATACATTCTCCAATCACTTGTTGAGCTATTGAAATCATTCTTATATATAAATAATTTAAAGATTTGCTAATTGCAATGTTGGTTTATTAATTGTGATTATAATTGTGTTGTTTTAACCAAAGGACCTGCTTAAAAGTGGCAACTGCACCTTGCTAAAAAGTCAACAACTTTTACTTCATGTTTACTTTTAATCCCAGTAATCATTTTGTTGCTGCATTAATGTGATGTAAGAAGCTCTAAAAGTACTTCTTTATTCAATCACTGACTGTTAGTTCTCTGCAGTTTAGTTCATCTTGCTGTTCTTAGCAAGTTTGTGTGGTGAGGATAGCGTCCCGTCACACTGATCCAAGCGGATAATGAGTCTGGCTTGCATCTTAAATGAATGCAGTAAGCTGTATTTCTGTTTTTGCGCAGTAGAGGGCGATCTATCACTGTTTTACACCCAAAACGTGCGTTTTCCCGATTTTACCACGTACTATTATTTTCTCCAGCCACACAGTTGAACCCCAGTAATCATCAAAGTCGTGAAAGTATTCATTACATGAGGACAAAAACCTGGATGGACTACGTTGCCATAGTGATGGAGAAATACCCATCATGAGAGCTGTTGCCATGGTAATTCTTCCAGTCTTTAGCCTGTTGCCATGCCAGCCAAACTTCCATTCAGCTGGCACTGATAAAGCAGTGACTGATGTACATCCTAAAGTCCACTCTTGCATTTTTCTAAGTTCTCCATTACAAACTTGAATAGGCCGGTGACATGATCAATAAGAGATTCAAAAAGTGATAATGCATCAAAACAGTAAATACATCACAAAGTATATTCCATCACCACCATAGTTCCCTGTGAAGTGAGAATGGAATCTAGCTATTTCCAAACCTGAGTGAAAGTGTTCTGTTGAAAGTGGAGTAGTGAGTAACACATTCACATCACTACACATTCACATCACTACACAGGAAAAAGTTAAGGCAGCATGAGAAATGAATATGAACAAAATGCAGTGCTTCTTACATTTTATTTTACTTTTAATGATAGTATACAGCATGTACCCATAATTTCAGGCTCGTAATACATTTTTACCTCACAACCTGGATTTAAAATAAATTGTTTGAGGGTTGGCATTATTTCACAGAGCATGCCTACAACTTTGAAGTTTTCTGTTATTTTGTACTCTTTGTTATCTGCTTAACCATAAAAATAGCAAATGTTCAGTGTGCTTAATTGTTCACCCCCTAAAGTCAGTACTTTGTAGAGCTATGTTTTTGTGGCAATTACAACTGCTAAATGAGCTTGCCACATCTTGCCACTGGGGTATTTGCCCATTCCTCAAGGCAAAACTGCTCCAGCTTCTTCAAGTTAGATGGTTTCCGGTGGTGAACAGCAATCTTCAAGTCTGACCACAGATTCTAAATTGGATTAAAGGTTTGGGCTTTGGCTAGGCCATTCCACTACATTTACATGTTTCCCCTTAAACCATTAAATACATTTACATGTTTCATTGTCCTGTTGGAAAGTGAAGCTCCGTCCCAGTCTCAAATCACTGAATATTCTTGTACCATCCATCTTCCCCTCAACTGAGACCAGTTTCCCAGTACCTGCTACTGAAAAACATCCCCATAGCATGATGCTGCCACCACCATGTTTCACTGTGGGGATTTCAGGGGAAGTCAGTTGTTCATCTGACTAGAGAACCTTCCACCATACATTTGGGGAGTCTTCCAAATATCGTTTGTCAAACTCAAAATGAGCCTTTCTATTTTTGTCCCCCGTGGGGACCCGGGATAGAATAGGTCCTCAGTCCCCTCTGGCTGTTCATAAGAGGCGAACAAATGAGGCGCCCTGTTTGCCATAGGGTGCGACCCGTGTCTGTGGAGGAAGGGATCCTGGTGCTTGAGGGAAGTGGTGGCTGCGGCCGCCATATCCCCAACAAAGTACTTTGGCCCAGACTTCACATAGACGGGAGGTTGGAGTGGCCCACTCCAATCAATCGGCTGGTCAGGACATGCCCTAGGTTGTATCTCATATGAGATCCCTAGAAGGCACTGGCTTAGGGTCAATCGATTGCTAAAAACATCTAGTGCATCGAGTATATTATCCTTATAACCCTGGTATGCAACCGCTGGATATCTGCGGCTCTGCATATCCCCGATTGGGACTCCGAGGTGGGTGGGGAATAAGGATAATGAATCACAAACTATATAACCATGGATATTAAACACACCCCCAAACGAAAACTTATGGACTATGAAAATGAACAAAGACCGGCAACGCACTTAAACTCTGGACCAGGTGACAACTGGCCCAGATTCATGCTAATGGAATCAACCCAAGACGACATGATACTGACTAAGCTATCGCCATTCGCCATCCAAAAAGTTATATGGGAATAGCAGTTATGGTAAAGGATGCGAAGAAACTGCGGTCAGGCCAAATACTGATCAAAAAACAACATACAAAAAAGGTACAAACTGAAAACTTGATGAAAACAAAAACGTTCGCCAATGTAAAAGCCTTCCCTCACCCTACCCTCAATAGCAGCAAAGGATTCATCCGCTGCCGAGACCTAGAAGGGACGAGAAATAGCTAAAGAACTGAGCTCACAAGATGTAACAATCAGGAAACACGAAAGGATAATTGAAACTAATACATACATCTTATGGCTGCAAATGCCAAAGATTTGGCCATGGGTCAACCGGATGTAGGAATACAGGGACATGCTGCCACTGCGGGGAAGAGGGACATGAAATGCCATGCACCGGTAAAGCAAAGTGCAGAAATTGTGTGGGCCCACATGCTGCCTCAGATAAAAACTGCCCAGTCTGGATAAAAGAAAAAGAAATCCAAAAAATCAAGCATACAAAGATCAGCCATGCGGAAGCAAGGAAACAAATCTCAGATACCCCAAGTTTTAAATTCACCAAAACCTTCGCAGAAATACTAAAAACGACACAAACAAGCAGCTGCCAAACAGAATACACATGGCTAAACCGGGACAAACCGCAAACCATAAACCCCAACAAAGATACAACACACACAAAACCCAAAACCATAGCCACACAGAGCACAAACACAACCCCACAAAGGATGGCGGAAAACCCAAAGCCACAAGTAGAAACTGGAAGCACAATGCAAAAAACGACAAACCTTCCCCAACTACCTAGCACCTCAAAAGATAACCCACCAAAAAAACTAAAGACATGGAAATGAAAGAAGAGGGCTGTTGCAGACACCGTAGCTCATCCCTGAAAAGCAGAAGTAAGTCTCGACCAAATACACCCAAACCCAAATGACAAGTACAATAATACAATGGAACTGTAGAGGACTCAAAGCTAATTTTTACGAAATACAACGACTAGCAGTACTCATAAACCCATCAATTATCTGTCTCCAAGAAACCTAAACGACCCCGGACAACAACATACAACTAAAAACTTTCACAACATACCATAAACCAGGACCAAACATTGGCAGAGCAAGTGGTGGGACCGCAATATACATAAAAAGCAACACCCCCCACAACCAGATCACGCTCAATACCAACCTACAAGCAATAGCAATCAGAACATCATACACCAAAACATAACCGTATGCTCAATCTACATTCCCCCAAATACCACCCTAAAACAAACAGAACTTGACAACCTGATGGAACAACTGCCAAACCCATTCATCTTACTAGGGGACTTCAACGGCCACAACACAATGTGGGGAAGCCAAAACACAAGCAGCAAAGGTAGAATAATCGAAGAACTCATAAACACAAATAACCTCTGTCTAATGAACACACCAGGACACACATACCTCCACCCAGGACACGGAACATACACAACAATCGACCTGACAATATGCAAACCGGAACTATACACTAAATTCTCATGGGAAATATGGGATGACCTATGCGGCAGTGATCACTTCCCCATCATCCTAAAACCGGAAACACCCCACCCAATAGACACACCACAAAAATGGAAAATAAACGAAGCAAACTGTATAGCCTTCCAAAAACTGTGTAAGGAGAACCTGAAGGAGATACCCCAAAAAAACCGAAAACCCTGTACAATGGTTCTCAAACACACTGGAAAAAATAGCCGAAGCAAACATACCCAAAACAACACAAGGGAAAAAGAAAAGAAACCCTTGGTTCAACAACGAATGCAGACAGGCAATTAAAACACGGAAAAGAGCAGAAAGAAAATTCAACAAACACCCCACAACAGAAAACCTCAACTACTTACGGACAACCAGAGCAAAAGCCAGAAGAACGATAAATCAATCCAAAAGACAAAGCTGGAACTTCTTCACAAACAACATAAACACTAACACACCCACAAACCAAATGTGGAACACCATCTGGAAAATGGAAAACAGAAGCACACATCCACTAGTCAAATACCTAAAAAACCAACAGCAAATCGCCAACAACGAAGTAGAAATCTCAGAACTATTAGCCAAGACTTTTGAAAACATATCATCAAACAAAAACTACAATAACGAATTCCAACGAATCCGACACACTGGACGAACTACACTATTCCCTCCAGAAATCTCACAACACCGCAACAGGCCCAGATAACATACATTACGAAATGCTGAGAAAACTACCCCCTACATCGACAATAATACTATTACAAATATACAATCACATATGGAAAACCGGAAACATCCCACCAGAATGGAAACAAGCAATCATAATTCCCAAACCCGGGAAAAATCAGCAAAACCCAGAAAATTGTAAACCAATAGCCCTGACAAGCTGCTTGAGCAAAACACTGGAAAGAATGGTAAACAGCCGACTGGTATGGTACATAGAAAAAAACAATATCCTGAGCGAATTCCAAACCAGCTTCCGACGGAAAAGGAGTACAGTGGATAACCTTGCGAGACTGGAAACATTTCAAAGTGAGAATAAACAACCCTCTTTCCAAAGAACACACACAAGAAACAGGAGTCCCCCAAGGATGTATCCTCTCAGTAACCCTCTTCAATCTTAAAATGAGCAAAATCCTAAAAGAGATACCACCATACATTATTTGCAGTTTGTACATAGACGACCTATGTATTGGATACAAAAACCAAGACGTAGAAACAATAGAACACAGAATCCAACCATGCATCAATAAAATACACAAATGGTTAAGTGAAAACGGCTTCAAAGTATCAAAAAATAAAGCAACCTGTCAAAAAAGAAAACTACACCCAGATCCGAACCTTCTCATAGATGGAGTACCCATAAAAACATCAAAAACAGTGCAATACTTGGGTATAACGCTAGATCAAAAACTAAGCTTCATCCCACACATCAAGACACTAAAAGAAAAATCACTTAGGAAACTAAAAATATTAGCCAGCACCAAATGGGGAGCAGACTATACCACATTCCTGCGAATGTATAGAACAACAATTAGATCAAAACTGGACTATGGCTGCTTCATATATGGGTCAGCCAGGAAATCATATATCAACTGCCTAAACGCAATACAGCACATAGGGATCAGAATCGCCCTAGGGGCATACCACACATCTCCTATCCAAAGCCTATATACAGAAGCGCAAGAACCATCACTGGAACTTAGACGAACAAAACTAGCACTACAGTACGTAATCAGAATTTTGAACAACCCAAAGAACCCATTAAACAGAACCATACACCCACTATCCCCCCCCCCCAACTCAACACAACAAACAAAAGAAAATACAACCATTCGGAACACGGAACATACCACATCTAGTAGAAGCGAAGATAAACCCAAATACAGTGGCTCAGAACCCAAACAATAACATCCCCCCATGGAATACCAGAAAGCCAAAAATCATACTCGACCTTGCTAAAAGAAAGAAAGAAACAACGCACCCAAATACTTAAACAACTTACTTCCTCAAAATCAAAGAAAAGTACCCGCACCTACACAGATGGATCCAAAACTTCAGACCACACCACAGCAGCCATATACACAAGAAAATACAAAGAACAAGCCAAACTACCCCAACAATTCTCAATATATAGCGCAGAAGCCTACGCCATAGTCATGGCACTAAAACATACGGAAAAAGAACAGAAGCGGAAAACACTAATCTGCACAGACTCCAAATCATGCCTCCAAGCCATACAAGCATACACATCAGACCACCCCATAATCAATAACATACAATGGACAATAAACATACTAACAGAATGCTGGATACCAGGCCATAACGGAATAACCGGAAACGAAAAAACAGAGCATAATAAACGTAAAAATCCCACCAACAGATCTAAAAGCATCAATAAACCTCTACATCAAAAAGAAAAGACAAAACGAATGGAACACCCAACATACTAACAAACTGCACGAAATACACCCAGATGCCAACACCAATCCAAGATCCCACCAGGGACAACGCATAGACCAGGTTGTACATACAAGATGCAGAATCGGACACTCCAAAATAACCCACTAACACCTAATAAAAGGAGAAAAAAACCCAACCTGCGGAAACTGCCAAGCACCATTAACAATAAAACACATTCTAGTAGAATGCCCAAGATACGACAGAGAGAGAGAGAACAGGCGCGCTTACCAGATAACCTCAAAGATACACTGACACATAACAATACAAAAAGACTTCTCATATTCCTCGCGACCACAAGAATGAAAATGAACATATAATAACAAAAGATAAAGACTGAAACACAGTACACTGCATTGCCAATAAATGACACCAACGTGTCTAAACATGGCGTTAAAACACAAACAAACAATCTATTTTTGTCTGTAAGTAAAGGCTTTTTCTGGTCACTCTTCCATAAAACCAAGCTCTATGCAGTGTACAGCTTATTGTGGTCATATGGACATATACTCCAGTCTATGTCTGGAAACTTCAGGATTAACTTTGGTATTTGTGCTGTCTTTCTGTTTAATGGCCTTTTTGCCCTGTCTGAGAGTTTTATTGGGCGGCCCTCTTTTGGCAGGTTTGTTGTTGGACCATGTTCTTTCCATTTGATCATAATGTATGTGGTATATATGTATATGTCCGTATGTATATTCTAATTTTATGACCAGCGCCTGTATGTAAAAGGTCATTTCAGTAGTGTTCACTAGCTACCCGGGGATGGTTGACATGTTGATGTGCTACAAATGAAACATCATGATCCAAGAGATTCAGAATCTTCTGATTGCAGACTTTCAGGTTTGAAAATGTTAAATTCAATTGAGCAGTAAGTTGTATGTTTGTTGTGTTTCAGATGGAGCAGGTATCAGATGATGAGTTGGACCATGCTGCAGAAGAGGACAGTGATAAGGAGGATCAAGACCTGGACAAGATGTTCGGGGCCTGGCTGGGAGAGCTGGATAAACTCACGCAGGTAAAAGACTGAGGCCAAATTTAGTACTGTTTCCTTTTCTCTAATTTCCATTTGATTTTCCCTAACAATGTTTTCTCTGAAAATCTAGAGTTTGGATGATGGCCATCCAGGAAATTTGAAGAAAGCTCCACTCCGAGAAGAAACCAACCTGGCTAATTTCTCCTACAGATTCTCTATGTACAACATCAATGGTCAGGGCTTATGCATAATTATCCATGTGCCATTAAACATTATCATTTATCAGTACACTTACAGTTCTCATGTCAACTTTAACAGTAAAATGTAATGGTATCACACACACATTAGTAAAGTGTCAGTGTCGGATGTTTCAGACAGAAATTTTGGCTTTTAGTCATCGTAACTTTTCTTCTTTTTCCTCACTACAGAAGCAATAAACCAGGGTGACCCAGTGGACCTGGATGCGCTCATGGCTGACTTGTGCTCCATTGAACAGGAGCTTAGTACCATCAGCAAGCCTTCATCCTCCTCCTCTTCATCCTCTTCTTTTTCCTCCTCTTCCTCTGGTCGCTACACAGAACCAAAGTCTCGCCAGCGTCGCGGCCCTGTATGTTCAGCCAGCGCTCGTCAGCCTGGAGGCAGCAGCGGAGGAAGTTCCTGCAGTAGCAATCATGCCTCTCCTGCCGGTACTGTCCGAGTGAGTAGCGGCCAGGCCCAACCAGCCACATCCAACTTTTCACTGGATGAGATCACTGCACAGTTAGAGCGGGCCTCACAAAGCATGGATGAAGCAGCCCAGCAGACCTCGGAGTCTTCCTCGCCTTTCTCTACCCTGCGCAATTCTCAACACCGCCGCAATGGATCAGTTGGCAGGGCAAGTGACCTTGAGGCTCGATCAGCTGGCTGCTCATCCCGCTCCAGCATCAACTCTGTTGCCTCCAGTATGGATTCTCTGGACATGAGGGGACAGGATGTGGACAGGCCTGGGAGTCAGAACCAGGCCAACACAGAGGTAACACACATGCACAATTGTTCAGTTCATTTTCTTAAACCACTTATCGCAGTCTGGTGAGGGGGCTGGAGCCTATCCCAGCTCTTCAACGGGTGCATTTGAAAATCATATGTCAAGTTGTAAATGTAATGAATAGAAATAAAAATGTCTTGGAAATGGAAAAGGTTAGGACACCATTTGCCCTTTTAGCTGTATTTTCCTCCTTTAGAATAAGTGACCTTAATTAGTTTTCTGTTAACCTTCAGCCAGTATCTGACATTGACTGTGAGAAACTTTTTCCCTTTCCTCAATGCAAAATTTATTTAGCTGTGTGAGGTTTCATGGGTTTCTTAAATGCATATGCCGTTTCGAACTACCCACTCGATCTCAGTAGGATTAAGATTCTGACATGACTGAACTTTTCATTTCTTTCTTTTGAGCCATTCCTTGAATTTATTTTGTCATGTTGCATGGTTCGCTTCAGCTTCACTTTTTGGACAGATTTTACTCAGTCACCCTCTGATACAGGGAGGAATTCATATTGGATTAGATAATTAAGAGTTTGCAAGACCGTGCTGCTGCTAAGTCTTCCAACATCATGGCATTTTTCCTCCAGCCTTTACAGTTGGTATAAGATTATTGTACTCAAAGCCTGTGTTTGAACTGGGCCAAACATGTCTTCTGTTACTCTGTGCAAATAATTAAATTTCGTTGTTCTGCCCTGGTTTGTGTCTAGGTGTTACTTGGCAAATTTGTCTCCTTCTGATTGTAGATAAATGTACTTGCCAAGAGCAACCTTTAGGTCCCTTGATATTGTAATATTGAATATCAATGCATTTTGTGGACAGTGAAATGGCTGATCAATCTTTTAAAATCTTTTTAAAAGTTACAAACTAACTTAACTAACTAAATTAGTTAAAAACTAATAAAACAACAATGTCATCTAATGCCAGTCTGTTCATTGCAGCTGATGTGCATTTGATTCTAATTTTAGTACTAATAAATGTAGATGGCATAATGCTTTCCTCACAATACATTTTTATTTCTGTTTATTCCCTTAAAATTGTGTTTAGAAGTGATTTTTAACATGACTCTGTATAGTTCAAAAGAAGCTCATATGTTCAGATGTTTAAATATGTTTAAAAACAATGCTGGTAACATAATCTTGTTTATCAGCTGGATACATGAACTAAAGTAAATCCCATCAAAGTTTAAATAATCTTATCCTAGAACATCCCTAGGGTACCTCAGACTTCACATGAACATCAATGTTGTTTAAAGAAAGTCCAACAAGGCTCACTGAGGACAATGCTGTTTGTGGCTCCAGGTTGAGAACACAATCGTTGGACATTAGACCAGGCTTTGGCTCACTTTCTATCTTTTTTGGAAACTTGCACATAGAGGATATGTGTGAGAAGATTTTTTGTTTTGAAGGTAAAAGGACGTTCCACTTTCCTTAAAACTTATAATGAAGTGAAATCATGCTCTGAAAAATGCCCGTATGAATTAGAAAATATTCTTTTTTTGTTGTTTACTGAGAACTTTTTAAACGTATATGCACATCACTGTTAGACCTTTACTGTGGTAAGCCAATGAGCTAATGTTAAAGGTTCTATATTCAGTTATGTTGGTTTGGGAATAAATATTCAAAGACATGTTGAAGAGAGTGATGCATTTCAATGGAGCAGATTTGATTACAAAATAAGAGACTTGAAAACACCAAACATACATTCCTTACTGATATACCGATGTGGTCGTTCTCTGTGTGTGTGCGTGTGTCTGTGTGTCTGTGTGTTTCAACCAATTAAATTGTGCATGTACATGCATCTGTTCAGTTTTTAATTGTAATTATGATTAATCATAATAGTGTAGCACTATGAACAGGGTAAAATTAATTGATATAAACACTGAGAAATTGCACTGCCTGTTCTTTGCTTTCTTAGCAACTTTGGCATGCCTGCTGTGCAACACCAGCCTGTTTGTCCAGCCTGTCAGCCATGTATTCCTAACAAGCTGTTTAAATATTTCATATCAAATCTGAACTGACAGCTTTTTAGAGCAGCAGAAGCAAGTCATTTTGAATTGTTTGTAATCGTAATCTTTGACGATTTGTTCCATGATCTCCATCATCACCCGGCTCGCCTGCATGATTGTTGCTAATCTCGGTCTGTGTGTGATGCCACCTCTTGGCTGGCCCTTTTACCCAGCATGCCTTACTGAGAAACATCAATGTTAATGCTGCCAGACGGCACCTAGACTTCTCCTCATCTGAGGCAGAAGTGGATCAGTTCACTGTAAGTGCATGTGATAAATGTGAATGTTATGCAGTACAGTTTACTGATATTAGTTGTAAATTATATAATCTGTAAAGTACACTGGATATTTGTCTGCACCCCCTTGTTACAATGGCATGTTTTGTAAATAAATTGTGACGACATCACATCACAAAGGAAAAATAACCTTACAAACGTGACCAATTTACACTTTGTCCAATTTACTTGAACAGATTCAAATCTTTTGGTTTTTTCCTTCCCACTTGATGAAAGCACCACTTATGGAGATGCTAAAAACACACCTTTGGGCATTATGACCAAAAGATTATGGTCTTGTCAGACCATAAGACATTTTTCCTATTGCTCTTGGCAGACTTGATGTATGTTTTTGCTAAATGTAGTCACCCTATTGTCACTGCTGTGCCAGTCTTCAATGTTTGCCATAGTATATGTAATGCTTTTAATTGTTTTAAACCCATCATCACTGATACATTTCACCAATGAGATCATTTTGATGCTATGTCAGTTATAAGGGGGTGTACACACATGTTCAACCATGTTAATGAAAGTTAAAAAATTTTAAATTATTATTTTATGTCTGATTTGTCTCGAGATCCCATCATTTAACAGGGACAATTGAAAACCTTATTTCCTCTGTACAGCTGAAATTTGACACTTGTGACTAAATGATTGGATCCCACTGCTTTTTGTTTTCTTATAATATTGCATTTAATATAATACAATAATAAATATTTGAACACAATTAATTAAACTTTCAAATCATGCTTTTGGTCTACATTGGTTTTACGTGTCTGTAAGGTTTTAATTAGAATATGCTGCTGTTATTATTTTCACAAACACACACACTGGCATGAAAGTGTAAAAATGACTTAATTCCCACTACACTGTTTTAATCATTAATATTTTGATTGATTTTGTTGTATTATTTTGTTGCATATCTTACTTTTTCCTGATATGATTCCTAATGCAATTCTCTTTTCACTGTTAATACATCACAATCAACACGTCTTGCTTTCACACTTTTAAACTGTACATTATCCAGCTTGAAAAAATCATAGGTACTGATCATTTTACTCTCTGTTCTTGTTTTTCTATTCCTTTGCTATTTGTTAAAGCATTCGTACCTGGACAAAGAGACTTCTCTGATTCTCAAAAGCATAGCAGGAAAACCCTCTCACCTGTTGACCAAGGTGATGCCTTTACTTTCACCCACTCCTCTTCTTGTTCTGCCTGTGATTGTTGTTATGCTTTCTAACTCCATCCCTTTTGCCATGTATGTCCTTAAGCTTCATGTACTAGTGGTAGTTCAATCTAATTAACATAGCGTTGTTTTTTATTTTGTTTTGCACCTTGATGACTTTTAGTTGTTTTGATAGCTGATTTTAGATGTGGTTTAAACATTTTTAGATTAAGTGCACCTCTCTTTATAAGTGTACTGTAGAACTTTCTTCTTACCTTGTTTGCTTGTTTATTTGGATTTTTTGCATTATGTTTTACACTTTGGATACATACATGACAGGAAACATTTATTTGTTTACACACATTTCATCAACTCACACGTTTATATCAAACACAGACATGGACAATTGTGTATCTCGAATTCACCTCATTCGCATGTTTTTGGACTGTGGGGGTTCATGGGGTAAACTTATGTTGGCACAGGAAGAACATGCAAACTCTGCGCAGAAAGGACCCGGGCCGCAGTGTTTGCTTAGATGGAATTTCACTGCTTGATTTCTTTGCTTGACAGTGTTACTTTTCCCAAACTGATATACCCTGGATGGCAGAGAGCAATCAGAGGGTTTTTTTTAATCCTGATGAAGGTTTTTCATGCAGCAGTTCTACCGAGACTGGTATATATTTACTAACTGCTACAATGAGCCAATGGAGCTAAAAAGAGACACAAAAGACCTCAATATAAAAAAGATATAAATGGGTTTCACATGTGAAAGATCTGATGGCACCAAAATTATCTAGACAGCCAGGCATGTGTGAATCACTTTCATGCAGAAGAATGCCATCTACATTGCTTAGCAAAAGTAATCGCCACCTGCAAATGACCACTGCAAATCTACCAAGACCCAGCCTAAACTTTCAGGTCAAACAAGGAGAAGACTGATCAGAGATGCAGCCAAGAGGCCCATGATCACTCTGGATGAACTGCAGAAATCTACAGCTGAGGCGGGAGACTCTGTCCATAGGACAACAATCAGTCGTACACTGCACCAATCTGGCCATTATGGAAGAGTGGCAAGAAGTAAGCCATTTCTCAAAGATATCCATAAAATGTCTCATTTAAAGTTTGCCACAAGCTATCTGGGAGACACACCAAACATGTGGAAGATGGTGCTGTGGTCAGATGAAACCAAAATCGAACTTTTTGGACACAATGCAAAATGTTATGTTTGGCGTAAAAGCAACACAGCTCATCACCTTCAACACACCTTCCCCACTGTCAAACATAGTGGGGCAGCATCATAGTTTGGGCCTGCTTTTCTTCAGCAGGGACAGGGAAGATGGTTAAAATTGACCATTCTGGAAAAAGACCTGTTAGAGTCTGCAAAAGACCTGAGACTGGGACGGAGATTTATCTTCCAACAAGACTACAAAATCTACAATGGAATTGTTCACAAATAAGCGTATCCAGGTGTTAGAATGGCCAAGTCAAAGTCCAGACCTCAATCCAATCGAGAATCTGTGGAAAGAGCTGAAAACT
>JAYDZF010000011.1:9597863-9611901 GCA_034509105.1 Microcambeva barbata
CCACGGTATCCAGGGTAATGTCAGCATACCACCAAGAAGGACGAACCACATCCAACAGGATTAACTGTGGACGCAAGTAGAAGCTGTCTGAAAGGGATGTCAGATTATATCCAAAAAACATAAAACCACGGCTGCCCAAATCATGGCAGAATTCAATGTGCACCTCAACTATCCTGTTTCCACCAGAAGTGTCCGTCGGGAGCTCCACAGGGTCAATATGGGCTGCTATAGAAAAACCTTTGGTCACTCGTGCCAATGCCAAACGTCGGTTTCAATGGTTCAAGGAGCCAAATCTTGGGCTGTGGACAATGTGAAACATGTATTGTTCCACGTTTACTGTTTTCCCCACATCCGGGAGAGGTATGGTGAAGCCCCAAAGAAGCGTACCACCCAGATTGTTGCATGCCCAGAGTGAAGCATGGGGGTGGATTAGTGATGGTTTGGGCTGCCATCCATCATGGCATTCCCTTGGCCCAATACTTGTGCTAGATGGGCGTGTCAATGCCAAGGACTACCGAACCATTCTGGAGGACCATGTGCATCCAATTGTTCAAACATTGTATCCTGAAGTCGGTGCCGTGTATCAGCATGACAATGCAACAATACACACAGCAAGACTGGTGAAAGATTGGTTTGATGAACATGAACATGAAGTTGAACATTTCCCATGGCCTGCACAGTCACCAGATCTAAATATTATTGAGCCACTTTGGGATGTTTTGGAGGAGCGAGTCAAGAAGCATTTTCCTCCACCAGCATCCTCCACCTGGCCTTTATCCTGCAAGAAGAATGGCTTAAAATCCCTCTGACCACTGTGTAGAACTTGTATATGTCATTCCCAAGATGAATTGACACTGTATTGGCCACAAAAGGAGGCCCTACCCCATACTAATAAATGATTGTGGTCTAAAACGAGGTGTTTCGGTTTCATTGTCCAACCCCTGTATATAATGTATTGTTTCGGATGGTGGTTCGTAACTCTGCGGTAAAGGTGGTGAAACTCGTATAGAATTTATTATTATATATAATTATCATATTATATATAATATAATTCTCATGCGTGTGAAAAAAACTTCAGGATCTACTTTAACCTTAAACTGAAATCTGTGCGCTGCTTTGGCTTAACTTTTAAATAATTACATATAACAGAGTTTAAACTTAGTCGCTTGTCTGTGACACAATCAGCCTTCGAATGCGTCCTTCGAAGGATGCAGCCCCTGAAATGGGACACACCCTTTTATTATTTAATACTAGAATTACAGTGCAGTCATGTAATTTCTGCTGTCGTTCAGACTTAACACACTTAACGCAGGGTCAAGGGCAAGTGTACATTTTGTTCATACCTACGAATGTTTTAAGAAAGAAAACTTTAATGAATTAAGGTTATGAAAGGTTTTGTAAAGCACTAGTAATCCGAAGGTCGACGGTTCAAATCTTAGTTCTGCCAAATTGCTGCTTCTGGGCCCTTGAGCAAGGTCCTTAACCATAATTACTCAGACTGTATAATGCAACTGTAATGTAAGTCATTTTGGATAAAGGCGTCTGCAAAATGCTGAAAATGTTAATTTGTCCCAAGACCTTTGTCCATATAGTGTCTGCTGGAGCAAGGAGAAATGTATCAAGGCAAGCTACAGAAAAAACAAGTTGTTGACCTGTTTTTGTTGATTTCTTATAATGTGTGGTATGGAAATTGTTGAATGGGTCTTTTTTATCTGCAGGTGAGACCGGAGTCAACCCGTTCAAGCCATTCTATCCACAGTGCACATGGAGGCCACTCAAGTCACTCAAATACTTCCCATGTGGTCCTGCAGCAGCAGCAAACCCTGGTTTCTATGAATTCCCAGCCACAAGTGCAGTCACAGACAAAGGCACAGCCACAGACACTATCGTCCATCATCCAGCATTGTGGAAGCGTAACTCGGACACCTGCTCAAACTCCCCCACAGCCTTCACGAACTTTACCATCCCCACCACCACCTAGTCCTCTCCCACCCCCACCACCTCCTCCCCCACCCCCTCTACCTGCCAGTGTCCCTCATCACTCAACTCCCCATTTATTTGCTAAATATAGCACCATCAACCGTCTAAAAAATGCCTCTCAAACCAAGCCTCTTCCCCAAGGGCAACAAATGCTTCCAACTCCTACACCTCCAAGTCTGAAGATTCATCTTATAAATGTTGCACCAGGAGCAAGTGTTCCACCTCCTCCACCTCCCCCGCCACCAGCTTCCATGCCTGCTCCTGGCTCTGCCATGGCTGTTTTAAAGTGTGGGCCACCAAGCCCAGCTGCAGGTCCTCAGTTTACCCCACTACCACCAATGTCTCCACCCCTGCCACATCCAGCACCCATCCAGTCCCAGGTTCATCCTCCACCTTCACTTGCAGCTTCCATACAATGTCATCCTCTTCCTCTAACTCCAGTCTCTATTCAGTCCCAAGCTTTTCCCCCACCTCCACCTCCAGTAGTTATCCAACCCCAGCCTCCTTCACCAGCCATTGATTCCCAGCCTCTTCCTCCACCTTCAACTTCGGTGCCTTTTCAGTCTAATTTCTTTCCCCCTCCTCCACCTTCAATACCAATCCAATCTCAGCCAACTTCCCCTCCTCCATTAGCCATTCAGTTCCAGCCTCTTCCCCCACCCTCTCCACCTCCATTACCCAATCAGTTCAAGTCTCTTCTACCACAAGCCCCATATGAAGAGGTTTTCCCCCCTCCCCCACCAGCTTTACAAACCAATGCCCTGCTCTATACACATCCATCCCCACCTATGCCACATTCCAATGGCCTCAAGAGTATCCTAGCCCATAAGTTTAATTTACACAGCGACCTGTCATCTTTAGATAGTCAAGATCAGTCACTGCCTCCACCTCCTCCTGCTCCTCCACTACCACCTCACCAACCATATCTCCCAGTGCCTCCTCCACCACCACCAGCTTCAGCCATTGTCCAACAGCCAGATAAAGGCAATTATTTTAGACTTTCTGACAAGAAGACAAATAGTATCAAAATATCATATACAACTGCTCCATTACTTCCAGCTCCTCCTCCTCCACCACCACCACCTCCTCCACCTCCACCTCCTTCTGCTCTAGTCAAGATAATTCCACCAGCTACACTGCCAAAACAGCACAGTATTTCTAAAATGCTAACGCGTAGTAATCAGACCTCTACTACGCCATCATTGGTCAAGCAACTTGCCAGCCAGTTTCCTAATACAGCTCCAATGTCAACCAGCCATTTAGAGAGTCACAAGGTCTCAGTATCACCACCAGCTGTTAAAACTAAACCAAAATGGCAGCCATGTGGACAAGTCCAGCAACATCAGCAGTCTCTTGAATTTCCACCACCTCCTTTGGAGAGTACGCTCACCTTTCCTCCTCCTCCACCACCACCTCCTTGTCCACCTCCACCACCTTGTCTACCTCCACCACCGGGTCCACCAGCTTTAGTGTCTATGCCACCACCTCCACCCCCATTGCCACCAACACATATGGATTCTACGACAAAGAAGTCTTACACATGGGGTAAAAATCCCCCACCAACCCCTCAGCGAAACTACCAGGAGTCACAGCCAAATATGGTGAGCAAATTTAACCCCATCTCTGCCTCCTCTACTCCAATGCCCGCTTCTGGGTTGTCTTTAAGAGATTCTTCCTGTGGACCACCTGCTCCACCTAAACCAGGCAAGCTCAACTTTGCCAACCTACCACTGGCTTTGCAAAACAGAGGTAAAAACCAGGAATATGGCGCAAATTTCCCTGCTCCTCCACCAACTGAGAAGGGAGTTTTTCCTCCTCCTCCACTACAGTCAGACCTTCCACCACCTCTACCAGGAGATACACATGTAGACACCCCCAAAGTAGCAGTAGTAAACCCTCAGCCACAGCATACATGGAGCAAAAATTCTCTGAAAAAGACGATGCCTTCAGTATCACTCTGTCGCAACACCACAACCCCTGAAGCACCTCTGCACGGAGGCCTTGTACCCCCGCCTTCCCCTAAGGGCAGCAGTCAGCCCAACTTTTTGGAAGACTTAAACAAGACTATAAAGCGCAAGTCTTTGCGAAATTCTGCAGCCAAATTGGACCCTGTGGCCACTATGGATGACATGGTTTTGCCTCCCCCTCCCCCAGAGCTTCTTGACCAACAGAGTAACAATGAAAGTGGGTACATGTCAAGCAATATCTCTGGCTATGCAACATTAAGGCGAGGACCACCCCCTGCCCCACCAAAAAGAGACCAAACCACCAAACTGACAAACTGATATTAGATATTCTTGCTCCATTTGTCCTTCATAAAGGAATATAGAAGAGTATCAATTTGTTTGACTGAATTTTTAAAAAAAAGCATGTGTTACATCATTAGTTACAGTTAAATGAAGGAAATCTTTGCAATATTGGTACTGCATAGAGCAGGTGGTTGAATGTTTTGGAGTGCACAAGAATTAATTATGCCTTTTTATAGAGATTTATTTAAGTATGTGAAGACATTTTTATTAAACCTAAGTTTTACTAGGCCTTAGTGTTATATAGAATAGTATGCTTTTATTTGCCATTTGTGCACATACAGCGACATGTGTAGAATACAACAAAAGTCGTTTCTTCACATATTTAATGTCCATTTAATTGGTTTAATTAAATTTATCTTTTTTTTTTTTGCAAACTGAGTGGGGGGTTCCGATACGTTTTGCCTTTTAGACAGGTTTATGTATTGGCCTCCTGCTTTCGAATAACTTTCCCATAAATTATTTAAAAAAAATAGTTTATTCGTATTTGTTTCCTTCTGTTTTAAATTTTAATCTGGTCATCTCTTGCTAAATTTAGGAAAGTTAGGACAAAACAGTTTATTGTAATGTTCAGAAAAGGATATGTATAAGATCTGGAAAATTGGAGATGATGTTTGGATTGCTTATGCAAATTTTCTGATTCACTTATAATACTTATATTGTCATAGTTTACCTGATTTGCACTGGTTTAAGGTTCAAGTCCATGTCTTTAAATTTGGGAGCAATGTCATACATGAAAATCTACTCATGCTCTCCTCCTGAAGCAATGGTTTTGGGAAGTGGACAGCCCTTCATGTAAATGCATGTCAAGAAGAGTCTTAATTTTTGGTTGGATCACCAACATGACTTTGAACAGTATTCTGCAGTGCTTGTTGAAGTATGTATTGAAGTATTCAGTATGATAAACACATCTGATCAAGAACCGGAAACCACAAACCAAATTAATTGAGCTTTTGGTGTGTGTTTAAATATATATGTTATGATAGTCTTGTATTCCAACTGAAATATGTTTCCTTTCAGGTTTTTGACAATGTTAACATTAAATTATTAAAGGTTATGGTATGGTCTAAAGAGAACACAAACTCTCATCTCATGAAATTTTGTGATATGAAAGGATTTTACTACATGATATTAGACACGTTATAAGAAAGCTAGAAAAGGAGCTAACAATAACCTAAATGATTGGATGGTAACCTAAAAGTAGAAGAACCAATAATTCTGCTTTTAACTAAAAGCTTGTACATTACTCAATGGAAAAAAATAATAATTTGTCAATGAAATGGGATGTAGAATTCAATGTAATCAGAAAAAAACTTTTTTGAAAAAAATGTTATTTATACATCTTTTGTTTTATTTGAAGTACAAAAATTTAGGCTGTACTTGAATGTTACTCGTCAACAGAGAACTAATATTTTTTCTTCTCAGTTACATTAAGTACAAAATCAAAAGTTGGAATTAAAATGGATTGTTTGAGGGCTTGCATCCTTTCATTTGCAGAACATGACTACAACTTTGAACATTTGATATTTTTTTATTGTGAAGCAGTTAACAAATACGACAAAATAACATAAAACGTCAGTGTGCATAAGCAGTTCTTTGTAGAGCCAACCTTTTGCAGCAATTACAAGTCACTTTGAATATGTCTCCATGAGCTTGCCCCTGGGATTTTTGCCCATTCCTCAAGGCAAAACTGCCCCAGTTCCTTGAAGTTACATGGTTTCCACAGCTGTTGCAGCCTTTCAGAAAAGGTGTGTATATACTGACAGATTATTTGACACTTTGATGTACACAGGTGAACTTCATTTCACTTCACAATGTCATTGTATTCATGGTAATCAGGAAAGGTTGGGTCTTAGATTAGGAAAGAGGACGAGAGGCTCGTCGAATTAAAGTATAACAAAGATTAAATGAGAATTGTATATTTTCCTGTCTACATCGTATAATAACATTAAATAATTAAGGAATTGAGTGGAATTTCAGTGTATGAAGGCCAAGGGTGCCTCCGATCCCTTGGCACTGCATCAAGGACCATCACTCAACCATAGCTGAGATGAACAGATTACTTTGGCAAACTTTTGACATACAACACAGTACTGAGTTCAATGCTGAAATGCTGATAAAGGCTTTTTTTGCCATTCAAGTTGTATGCTAACCATGTATAGATGTTAAGTCAGCTCCTCTGGACTTGGTTATATCTATTATGGGCCATTATACAGTGGAAACATGTATTGTGGTGAATCAGCATTCAAGGTCTTTGGTCCAGAGCACACAGCATCTATTTTTCCACATGAACATGTATGGGGCTGTGTCTGTGCCTATTTCAAATGTCACTTACACTTCTGGTATGGCAGAACTATGAGAGACAAAATGAGGGGAAAAAATTCCAAAAAATGATTTTTTAACAATTTATTTTTAAGATGTTTCCTGTAAGTCTTCACCAGGTTTGCACACACTTTTGCTGGTATTTCTGCCCATTCCTCTATGTAATGTTTAGGGGCTGTCGCTGAGCAACACTGACTTTAGACTCCCTACACAATTTTCTATAGGGTTTAGGTCTGGAGACTGGCTAGATCACTCCAGGACCTTGAAATGCTTTTAGTGAGCCATTCCTTTGTTGCCCCAAGTGTTGTTTGGGATCATTGTCATTACTGGAATAATACTGGAATACCCAGCCACATTTCATCTTAAATGCTCTCAAAGATTCAATATTGAAGACTTGGTGCCACACTCTAATCAACAAATTAAATGCCTGCAAAGCCCTTTATATGATCTCTCAGTCTAATTCTGTAGCCTACACAATCATGGAGAAGACTGCTGATTTGATGGTCGTCCAAAAGACAACCATTGACAGCTTGCACAAGAAAAGCAAGACACAAAAGAGGCTGCTAAAGAAGCTGGCTGTTCACAGAGCTATGTGTCCATAGAGAGGTGAAGAAAAGGAAAAGATGTGGTTTTAAAGTGTACAAGCAATAGGGACAACCACACCCTGGAGATGATTGTAAAACAAAACCCATTCAAAAATGTCGAGATTCACAAAGAGTGGACTGCAGCTGGAGTTCATGCTTCAAGAAACACCACACACAAATGGATGCAAGACATATGTCTCAGCTGTCACAGCAAGCCACTCTTGAACAAAGTCAATTTTGTATTTCCTTTGGAAATCAAGTTAATAGATTCTGGAGCAAGAGAAGGGGCACATAATCCACATTGCTTGAGGTCCAGTGTAAAGTTTCCACAGTCGGTGATTGTTTTGGACCTTTATGCATTCTGAGGTCCAAGGTCAACACAGGTTTTATTGCACTTCATGCTTCCTTCTGCTGACCAACTTTATAGGCTACATCTACCTGGTTTAAGGACCATGGTATCCATGTGGCTGAAGGCCATTATCAGAGTAACATTCATAAACATCCTTTCTGGTTTGGTATTAAGTGACGTTTAATTTTCTGCTGAAATTTATGCTGAATTTGGGATTTTTATTAGTTGTCAGTTATAATCATCAAAATTAAAACAAATAAACATCTGTAATTAATAAGTTTAACTTTTTGAATGGAATTACTGAAATAAATATTTTCATGAAATCGTAATTTCATGACCAGCACATATATATAATTCTACACTTATTGATGGTCTCCCAAAAATGTTAATTACGTGGGCGGTCCTAAACTCATTCTAAATCAGGATTGATTGAAGAGATATTTCTGGTATATACTACTAATGCCTTAGCTAACATTAACTTAGCATGTTGCTACATTGAACTTAACTTTTTTACAAATTATTTTGAGAACCACACACCAAATATTTTATTTTTTGTGTAGATAGAGTAATGGATGGTTTAGTTCAGATTAGTTCTGATACATGGTGGTGTGTTGATTTGCCCATTGCATTTATACCTGTGTTTTGTGTCTAGTCAAGTTTGTATCTAATAAATGCAAATACTGAGTGTTAATTATCTCATCATGACCAGCTGATACCTTTTGATCGAGTTATTCTTATTTGAAATATACTATAAATAGAAGTACCACATTCTGATGAGTCTGTATTATACATAAGAGTAGAATATTTCAAAGTTCATCAATTAAGGTTATATAAAACACAGTCATGGACATTTTTATCCCTATATGTCACCTCATGTGCATGTATTTCGACTGTGGGATAACCCTACAGAGCTCCAAGAGGAACCCACAAGGACACAGTAAGAACATGCAAACTCCACACAGAAAGGGACTGGATTGCCTCACCTTTGGACTGAGCCCAAGACCTTCTTACCCAGATGTCTCAAATAAGTGTGTAAAATTTTAACGGATGCAATAACAACACAACCGCTGGAAAACGTGTGGGTGTGATTTGTTAAATTTAGCATATTATAATGTAACCATAGATTGATGATAATGCAGTTAAAATGAGATACTTGTCCACACTGTTACAGGATCAGATATTTTATTACATATGGTGCCCTAACATTTTTACATTGCTGAATTCAGAGAACAAAAATTGGCACAAATATTAATTATATCAGCTTCTTAACAAATTGTCAAATAGTTCTTGGCTACATCTGCAATGAAAACAGAAGATTCAGTGTCTTCAATGGAGTTCACTGTTCCCTGGGAATGGCATTTTCTGCGTACCAAGCAGAGCAGACTTTCTGGACCTTTGTTTGTAATACAATTTAAACAGTCCAATGATGACAGCAACCTTTAAAGTTGTTCATCTGGCAAGATGTAGATGTTTGCTCTCTAGTGGGCACAATAAATACAGTAGTTTACAGTAAAGTGTGCTGTGTCATGCGTAGTGCATATGGCCAGAAGCAAGTGCAAAAGGAATCACTAGTGCATCAAGATCAGCTGAAAACCAAACTAGGAGCTGCAGACAAGAAGTGGTTGGCAGATCCATTTGCTTGTTTGAGAATATGAGCCATTCATGTATCAGTTAAAGAGTAAGTGGACACCTTAAGCATCATAAATGTTCAGTCATGTGGGTCAGTCAAAACTGTTAGAAACAACCTAATGAACAGAGTTTGTTAGAGCCCGTCATGAACTGAAAATTGCATTACAGAAATTTCCTCAATGATCAAAGGTGTTTATTGATCCTTAATCCACCACATGCTGGTCTTATACGACAAATACTGGATTCAGTACTCTAGAACTGGTGTTCTCACAAAGGACCACCGGACTAACCGAAACAAATGGCCTATTGGTGATTTAATTGTTTAAAAGATGCTGCTCAGACCAGTGATAGAAATAGTGTTACTTCTCTACAAAGGTTACAGACTTGAGTTGGTAAATAGTTAAATTGTGGGATCTACAGATACCAGATAAGAACTGTGTTACTATATTATGTAGTTCATTATAGTTGTGTTTTAAATGCATTACAACAGACTGGACTGGAAACCTGTAAAGAAAATCTGAAACAATATTCCAAACATTCCATAGCTTGGAATGATCAGATAGACGAACTCGCAGAATCTCACAGGGACTGAGGCATAGAGAAGCTGTGGAGCAACATGTGGGGTTTTTTTTTTTGTAATAAGAGACATCATTTTCTTTATAAATGCCTTATTTTATTGTAACAAATCTGTTTAAATATTCTTCTTTATTATTGTTAGCATTGTTTTGTTATATTTAAAATTAAATATAGAACAATGTCAAGGATGTTCACGTATCATGAAAAAGGTAGTTTGTATAACAAAGCAATACAGAGAGTCATAAAAGGTTATACATCCTAGAATATATATATATATATATATTCATAGGATGTATAACCTTATTTATATATATATATATATTTATATATATATATTTGTCATATAGTGAAAAAAACTTTATTTTATTAACTTTAATTTATTGCACTGTTCATATATAGCACCTATACGGGTATAGTACCTGCTCAGAACACTGTTTTTATTATAGAGCAGAAGTAAGATGTATGTTGCTTTTAACAAAGTCAAATCATTAATTGGTTATTCCAAATAATTGCTTAAGTCATTTCCATGAATACTGAATATAGGGTGTCCAATATGTATTGGTGCAGTTACACCAAAGATGGGAGCAGCAGTTGTAGAGACAGGCTCTGAAAATATAGTATAAATGACAATAAACATTAGGCTAAGTTAGAGTGAACAATCCCTTATTTTTAAGAAATTACAAACAGAACTTTTAATGTTAGGACATTGCTAATGCTGTAAGCGATTATACTAACCTTTAAAAACCAGATGATTTGGATTAAAGTGCCACCCACTCACCATCTGAAACAATGAGTTGAATAAGAATTTCCTAGTTTCTTATGTAGCTTTGTTGTAATTTGGGGTCACAAACTCAAATATTTACTATATAAACTGAAAATCGCTTCAATGTTTAGATTTCCTGTGAGTGTGAGTCACTAAACTAATATTTACTTGTATAACCACTGTTTCTGAGAACTGCTTCACATTTCAAAATGCAATTTTATACAACCCTGAGAGATTGGGCTGGCCACTCCAACACATTGATCTTGTTAGTCTAGAACCAAAGTGTTTCCCTCTTATTGGTACATTTGGGGTCATTATCTTGTTGAACACTTATCAAGATGCTTTTGTCACCATGCTTTACTGTATTCACAGTGTACAGAGGCTTGAATTAAGTATTCAGGGAGTATCCAAATCAACTGACAAGTGCCACTATAGCCACTAAATGTAAAAGAACAGTCTTGTCCACAAAGCCCTATCTCTTTGGGCCAGTCAGTGTGTTCCTTGGCAAAGTTTAACCCATTCCGAACTTTTTTAACAACCAGACTTAGGGTATTTTGCTCTCCTTTAATCCATTTGGATATTAGGCTCATGTTTTGTTTGGCTCTATTTTTCCCCTTCTACAATCAACATTTTAATTAAAGTATGCTCCTAATCAGAAAAATGTCTGGAACAACCCATTTTACCCAGTATTTCAGAAGGAAATGTGCTATGACCAACATAAGCCACAATGCTTTTATTTTAAACAACCCTTTTGTATTAATGCTTGAATTACTTAGAATGAGCAGCATGGATGTTCTAACTGTTTCGTTACTCCACTAAACTTTACTAAAGTAAATGTAGAAATATCACTTCTACTAAACTCACCATCTCACTTTGTTCAGTGCTGGAACTTTGCACTGGACTGCATTTGTAGGAGATAATGTTTGTAAACGTGTCAGCCAAATGGACTTGAATGTAGCACCCTGCTTCTGACTAGACGGAGAGAAAGGATAGAGAATAGTGAGGCAAAATGTGATTTAGGCCTTCAATTGGGACATTTGAAGTGGTGAAATGTGTACATTTTAAAGTACATGTTATTTCATAAATGAAATGAATTAGTACTAAAATGTTTACATCAAATTGACCATAATGTTTTACATCTTCAAACCATAATGTTTGCTAAAAATGTAATTGTAATTTGGGATTTACTGAATAATGCAGTGGGCATATATCTAATTATTAGCTTATCAATACAAGGCAGTTTAAATGTAGTATGCTGAACAAGTTAAAGTGAGGCATTTTTTCTGGGGCTCTCTTATCCAGCTGTAAACATAAGTAGATTGTTATACCACCATTGTCTATGTAATCTTACCACAAAGTAAGTTCTGCGGTATGCACACCCCTGTGGATCAACCCCAGAGTTTTTCTGACAGTCTGTCTCTCTTATCCTGAATTTCAGCATCATATCATATTTGTTCATTCCAAGTGGAACAACCTGGTGCAGAGTGAAAATACATCATTTTATTCTGTATTGTTAAAACAGAACAGTTTTTTGGATTTTTTTTTTCATTTTACATTGATCAATTAAAGTATATTAGATGCATTTCAATCACCCTAAGTCATCAGAATTGATTGGGAATTCCAAACTCATTTGCTTTACTAAACATAAAAAATATTCTCAAACATTTTTCTACACAGATGCAAAATCTTAAATATAGTTAAAGGATTCACATACTTTTGTAACTGAAGCTTTTGCCACTCTGTAGAGGTGATGTCGAGCATAGCGAACGTTGATCTCATCTAGTGCTATCCTCAAAGCCTCATCAGCCTTAGCAGTTAGATCAAACAGGGGGAGACCTGTAGGGTCAATGGCCAGGCTGATTAAGTTTTGGTTGTCAAAAAGTTTGCTAAGTCCGTCTTGATAAATGTAGATAAAACTAACTTTGGTCACAAATGAAAGGAAAACTAATACCTAATCAACCCATTTTATGGCCCCTTATGTCATGTGACAAAAGATGGTGTTCTTGTGATTAGTCAGAATTTTTGTTTTATTTTTAGATTGGGTTTAGATTGAGAAGGAACGTAAAACACAACCATAGCAGCAAGTTTTCATTCATTTGTCTTTATTTATTATAGTTGCATGTCATGTTGGATTAAAAAAAATGTTTTATAACCCAACTATGAAGTTTGTGTATATTTGAGTGTTATTGGTTAAACAGCTGGAGAAATGTCTGAGTTACAATAAAACCTTTAAAATCAATTACATGAAGTAATATTGGTAATATTAATGACCTAAAATTGCAGTTTTAAAAATATTCCGACAACATAAAAGGTTTACTTTGCATTAAAACAGTGTTTCTGTAAACTCAAAATATTGTACGTACGATTAGCAGCTCGGCTCTTTGACAAATGTAACAATTCATTGAAATGAAAAATCTGATTTTCTGACAGCAGTTACATTTCAGCTACTCAAGGTATTAACATGTTTTTCCGCCACCAATTAATATATTATTGGGGCGAAATTGTGATAAGCTGTAAATGCTAAATTGTAGTAAGCAGTGAGGTATATGAACATATGACTCACCTGAACTAACCAAACACTGAACAAGCAGCAAGATCAAAATGTTGCACTTCATCGTCTTTTTGTTAATCAAACTGAAACTTGTAGCTACTCCTAAAGTCACTTTCTATGGCTTTATCAGAATCAACTTATCTGCCCTTAGCCACTCCCACATGAGATGCTCAGTGTTCCTTGGTCTGTTTTGCATTCCCAGTAAAATGTTTACACCTCTCTGGATTTATGCTTCCAGGAACAAGTTTTCCCTGCACTCCCCTTATCACTAAACTAAAGGTAAAGAATCAGTTTCTGAATTTGAAATTCATTTGAAAAATTGTGTTGCGGATGTGAGAAACTGATCTGATACGTTTTGTCAAAAGCAAAAAATAAGGTAACCATAACGGATTGCATAAACACAATATATACCAGGTAGCAATTACATCATAAAATTACATTATAAAAATCACCCGAATGGGAATTATTGTGCAAGCGATATGAATCAACCTTGTTGTCTTATCAAAATCATTATTTGTACCTTCTACAAACATTTTTTTTCTTCAATAATAAAAGCATTACCTAGGTCAGGCATTGATGTTGGTCAGCCTGTATTCACTTAATGGAATTGTGTTGTGCTTTAAGGATTATTATGCATAATTCATTAACCCAGCCTATGAATGCTTGGTGCATAGTGTATCATTTTAATACACATGACAACCCAGAACAGGAAGCACTGAATAAACAGTTCTTGCTTCTGTGATTGCTTCAACAGAAGTTGCATTGGGAAGCATGAGTGGAAATATAGTTGGTCTTACACATTTTCACTTACAAGCTAGGGCATTTGGATCAGGGTTTACATTAAAGAAGCTGACCTCTTAAAAATGTGGCAGTTCCATAGTATGACCATTATACATAGTATGAGGCAGCCGTGGCCTGGTGGTTAGAGAACTGGGCTTGTGATCAGAAGGTTGCCGGTTTGATTCCCAGAGCCGACAG
>JAYDZF010000011.1:9622560-9633235 GCA_034509105.1 Microcambeva barbata
GCCTAGCAGAGCCGGGATTTGAACCGCCAATCTCTGGTTGATAGCCCAAAGCTCTACCCACTAGGCTACCACCGTCAGAGGTCCTATCCTTAGTAATATTCATTAACTAGAAGTCATTTCCCCCCAACAGTTGTTATTTATTATTAAGTATATTGAAAAATATTTCTAAAATAATTTATCTAAAGGATTGACTTAACAAGTTTATTGAAGCTATGCAATAAAAATTCTCCATTATTCATGTAGCGTTTGACTACAAGGCTGTCATCTCATTCTAGACATTCATTGGCTCATTTGCATTTGGGGTAAAGGGGAAAATTGTGTAAATATGTCATTTTCTCAGAACTTTTCCTTTACCCCATTTTAATCTTGTTCTCCAGATCTATTGTAGGACATTGTGTTTGTGGTTCTTGTAGCTGAACGCCCAATCTCAAGAGCAGCAACTGAGTAGTGTTGGGACTTGAACCAATGACTTTCTGATTACTAGTTGGGTGCCTTAACCGCCAGGATATGGATTCCCTAAAGAATGCCCAACTGACCTGTCCAGGCCTGCCAAATTTAAATTGTTTTCATACCTATTCTGCAGGGCTCTAATGGAACACCAGAGCACCCTCTCTCCTCCACCACCTGCATTACAATATGGGTGAAAGAAGGCAACACAAGGTCGGCCTTCTTGGGTCCTCCGAGCCTTCCTGTTTGTCTGGAGCCAGACACGCACCCCTCCAATGAGCAGGAACAACACTCCTGTCAGCATAAGCGAAAGGTATACACATGGCAACACCAGTGTCCACAACAGCCTGCAAAAAAAAATAATAATTTGGGACTACATAAGACAATCAAGTTTTGTCAAAAAACACAGTTGGGACTACATAAGACAATCAAGTCAAAATTCCCCTTAGCCTAAAGTGATATTTTTTGGTGGGTGCCGTGAAATTTCTCATTTATATTCTGTATGAGTTTTAAAACTTGAATGGTTGGAATGGCTAACAAGGTTTCCTTACTGTCCTTAAGTATTTCCATCAGACACACGCTCAGCTTGACCAGAATTCATCAAATGCAATACTGAATGTGGAGCACTGTTCTAACTATTAATCAACTGGTTGGTTAAGACTTATGTTGTGTAAGTAGATCCATGTAGTAGGGTTTACATGAATCCTTAGAAAAGGTTATTATGTTGACTTCCTGGCCTTGACTGAAAGATGGATCACCATTGAAAACTCTGCTACACCAGCAGCCCTATCCTCTGTCTACACCTTCTCTCATACACGAAGAGGATCTGGTAAGGAAGATAGCACAGGTTTGCTCCTGACCAGGTAATGTAACTTCCTCATCTCCAATAACTTCATATAATTGTTATTTATAGGCCACATGGGTCACTTGGAGACTTCATAGGAGCTGGATGTTCTTCTGAGTTTCTATCCTTCAGATGTGACTCTTCTTGGTGACTGTAACTTTCCCACTGATAAGCTTAACTGTTCTTGTCTTCTTTCTCTACTGTCAACTTTCGATCTTTAACCACAGTCCACCTACACACAAAGGAAGCAATCTTCTTTGTACATGTCTATCCTCATCTATTGACATTACTGTAACACCACTTCATCTCTCTGATCATCACTTTGTGTATTTTTCTCTCTTTCTTCCATCTCTTTCTATTTTCAACCACACCTTCACTCTTACAACCCATTCAAATTCTTCTCCACTGATCTCTGGCTTCTTAAAGTCACTACCAAACCATGATGTGCTTACTACCCTTTCCACTCAACTCTGCTGCAAACATATTTCTTTGTTCTCTTTCATCTACTCTTGACAAGCTATGCTCTCTTTTTCTCAAACAAACCCTTCTCCTCTTGCTCCATGGCTTTTAGATGCACTACACAGCATAGAAGAAAAAGAAGGTTGGTTGAGAGAAAATGGAGGAAATCCAAGCATAATGCCAATATTCTCTCCTACCACTCACTTCTGCACCTGTTGTCATCAGAGGTGTCTGCTGCAAAAACATATTTTTACAAAGCCAAACTTAAAGACAATCTTATCCCAAACAAAATCAATATATCCCTTAATGGGGCAATCTGTAGCCTAGTGGTACGGGAACTGGACTAGGAAATCAAAGGGCACCAGTTCAAATCTCATCACTGCTAGGTTGTCACTGTTGGGCACTTGGGCAAGACCCTTGACCCTCAATTGCTCAGAAATATATTGTAATAAATAAGTCGCTTTGGATAAAGGCATCTGCTAAATGCTGCAAATGTAAAAAAAAAACTGACCCTCAACCCATGAACACACTCACTAGCATCACTCAACTCACCAGAGATGAGGTTGCTCAGCTTATTTCATCCAACAATCCCACCACATGCACACTCGTCCCCATACCATCCAACATCCTTAAAGACAACTTAGAGGAAATACTGCCCTTAATCACACCCATCAACAAGAACTCTGACATCAAGTACTGTCCCCACAGCTTTTAAGAAGACACAGGGCCACCCCCCTTAAGAAACCTACACTAGAAACCACATACATTATTAATTACAAACCAGTTTTACTTTTCTATCTAAAATGACATGAAGGTGCTGTTTACAATCAACTGTAACTCTTCCTAAATCAAAATGACCTCCAAGATCCGTATCAGTCTGGCTTAAAGGCAGCACACTCCACAGAAATGACACTCGTGGCTGTTACCAAGAAGCTTCATGCCGTTAAAGCAGCCCGTCATTCGTTCTCATTATTCTTGACCTTTCTGCAGCTTTTGACACAATGAATCACAGCATTCTTTTGTCTACTCTCCCACATTGGAGTAACAGGTTCAGCATGACCCTACCTGGAAGGGCGTTCCAACCAAGTAAGACATTCTCTCTCAAAAGGTCTTACTCAGGGCTCTATACTTGATCCACTATGTTTCCTATCTACATCCAATCTCATATTAAGATCACATTCTCTCATGGCTTCCCCAACCACTCAAATTCAGATGACACTCAGATCACACACAAGTCTCTGATCGCATCTCAGCTTGCATGTAAGATCGATATCATGGATATCACAACGGATATCATCTGAAACTCAATCCCAGCAATCGCGGAAATTGTTGTTGTGTTTAAAGATAATCACCTTAACCGTGGTGTATTTTTAAACATTGACATGCTACTAAGAATAAATAACTGTAATTGTACAATTTCTGTTCAGTTTACAATTTCAATTTAAAGTCATTTTCAGTTTACATCATTCAATAGACAACACAATACAAATACAATGATATAACCTTGCACTGATAATATAACTGATTGTTTACCTGAATAAATCACACAAACAAAATGATATATGATCGTGCCCAGTCATTTCGTTTGTACAAGCAGTAACGACCCAACATTAGCAAATACATTTCCTGATATTCTGCTTCTACCTAGTATCACAATCCGAAAACATTCTGTACATGTGCGCCACCTGCTGCTCTGGAGAATTAAACAAAAAGAAAAATCATAGAATCACATTTGTAAAGGTCATATTTAAAGATGATCTCCTTTCACATTTGAATACAAGTAATTAATCAGAATTGTTGAAGTGAAAACATCTGCAGATGTACAATTTTTGTTCATTGTAAAGGGTTTTTTTTATCACCTTTTTGCTCAAAATGTATTTAAACTGGTAAAATGGCAACATTTTCAGAGGATAAAATTATACCAAATTTTATTGTACACTTGAACAGTAGAAATAAATGAATGTCGATTTATAGGCATTCATGACAATTTTGTGATTCATCATGTTGGAGAGCAAAAGTTTAACTAGTAAAGTCAATAGTATGAAATCAATACTGTTCTCACTCAGCTCACTATTGCACAAGTGTCTTTAAGTCAGCAGAGAAAAGATGAACTGGGTAGTTTTATTAGCTTCTTTATTATACTTTCTGGAAATAGGTTTCTGCAAACCAGAATAGTAAGTGCTTTAATTTGATTATTCTTAAGTGCTACAGCTTATGTGTTTATTAGACAACATCTATACAATCTGTAAGTCTGCAGAGGGTTTATATAATCCATTCTCTCAATATGTTGAATAAAAATATCTAAAGTAAAACATATGGTAGAGGAATGTAGATACTCCATAGCCTATCGCCCAATAGTTGTATGTTTATCACTCTTTTACATTTCATGAAAAGTCGCTATGTTCATTTGAGTCATCATGTATTGATAAAGCTTTCTTTTTTTTAAATATAGTGACAAAGTTCTGTCCATCACGGCTGTGACAGAGGCACAAATTCTCCAACTGCAGAACTTAGCCAGAAATAATGAGGTATATAAACTCACAGCACTCACTTGAAGTATTTACACTTAGACCAGCACACATACAAATATAGATACCTGAAGTATCAGGCGGAATTTGATAAGTTAAGAAACTTAATTATTGTAAATATATAATAAACAATTAGAGAAACTATATATCTTTAACCCTTGTGAAAACAGACTATTTGATAGTTTAACTATATATTTTTAAAATTAATAAATATAAGAAGTTCATGAATGGTTACCAAATTAATTCATTTTAATTCTTATAACCATTTTATTATTGTCAGGGTCACAGCAGGTCCAATTCAATTGGGTGCAAAAACAATTATATCTGTATAGATGACTGGCCAGCCAATAGCACTTCTATTGTGCTACCTATTGTATGTTATATATCATTGAGCTTGAAGTGTGAATCTTATGCTGTCAGCCCATTACATATTTACAGACATGATTGGCTTATGTCAACAGGGGGGTGAGGGGCAAAGTATTGGATACAGTCCAGAGTGTTTTTCCTTGTGCCAAGTGTTTCCTGGCAGACACAGACCTGCAGTGGCCCTGAGTATCATATAGCAAATGATTCAAATTAAATTAAATGAACTAAAACAAAGAACTGTTTTCTGATCCTTATAAGACAGTACTGTGGCAGCCAGCTGACTCCAGTCACATTACAACAAACTCACCTGTCCACTTGTACATCCGTTCAGGCAGTGTGGAGCATATTACCACTCTACTGAACACACATGGGCTCACCTACAGGCAAGTCGGCCTTCCTCAAATTGTTTCATTTTTAAACTTGGATTTTAAATAATTTGCTTTTAGGTGGTCTGTTGCAATTTGTACCAATTTAACTAAATACAAAAATATTTGTGAGAACTATCAAAAGGTTTTCAATTAAGGTATCATCCACTTCTTACTTCAGCCATTGTTAAACCATGTTGGTTTTTCTTAATGCCTCATGAAGCATTATTCTTACTTTTAGAGTTGTTTACTCCTCTGTTGACAACCTGTTTTTCTTTGAAACCACTACATGTCATTAACTCTCACTAAACCCTAATTCTAAATTTTATTCAATCACTTTAAAATTGCTTTAGATAAAAGTGTCTCTGAACTTTGAATTTAAGAACAGTTTTTATCAGTTCTACAAGCTGACCAGTGATGTATTTATTATATATAATTGATAAAAACACTATCATTTTTCAACTGACTTTTTTCTTATTGGCAGAATTGGTAAAAAAAAATGTATTATTCAAAAAGGTAAAATTATTTCTAGCTCCTGTGTTAAGTCATAGGCATGTTTTGTATGTTCAGTGTGCTGTTGGAAAACACACAGGAACTGATCCAGGAACAGACCAGAAATGACACAGCAGATGCTCGAAGTGCTGGCATGTCCTATGAAAGATATCATTCCTTAGAGGATGTAAAACATTTAATACAATAAATAAATACATTACAATAAAAATGATTTGTTAAAAATAATTAAAGCCATTTAATGATTTATTTAGATATACCACTGGGTAAATAAAACAAGCCAAGAGTATCCAGACATGGTAAAAGTACTATTGATTGGCTCATCATTTGAGAAACGCCCTCTGTATGTCCTTAAGGTAAGAACTGCACTTTTAAATAGTATTTTGTTAGTATTCTGTTTGTGTGGTAGATTAAGGTGTAGCCTCAGTGTATTCTATATTGGGAACATTGTGACTTTGAAAAAAGGTAAATACACTTTTAGGGACACCTTAGACACAAGGGGTCAAATGCAGCTCTCTTTCTTTCCGAAGATTTTTCAATCAATCTCAAACATTGCTGACACGATGTCCATTTAAATGTAATTTTAATCTAATGTTTGGTAAGAAATATCACATTCTCAGTTGAATTGTTGTTACTTTGTTTGTGTTCCAGTTGTCGGGAAAAAGGGGTCAGGTGGAAAGAGCAATGTGGCTGGATTGTGGGATTCATGCTCGTGAATGGATCTCGCCTGCTTTCTGCCTCTGGTTTGTGAAATATGTAAGTAGCCGTCATAGTATCATATCATTCATCAGCATTTAATTCACCATATCCTTACCTTTGTTAAGGACTGGATTTGCTGTAATCCTGACCAAGATTTTTTTCTGTTTTCAGGCTCTTTCATTTTATCAGCATAATGTGGACATCACAACAATGCTGGACAATATGGACATTTATATCTTACCAATCATGAATCCAGATGGTTACAAGTACACGTGGACAACAGTAAGATTGTCATGTTCTGTCTTATAAACTGTAGTTTTACTGTTTTAATTAATACATGCCATAAAGTTTTCAAAATTATTGTTTTTTTCCTACTGTTAGCATGTTTATTTTGGTACCCTAATGTGCTTAGAGTTACTAATTTGTTTAATCATATAATATGTTAAATAAATATTTTTAATAATTGTTGGTCTATTTATCTAAACTTTATTATTAGAGTTATTAGAACATCTTTTACAGTATCTGAAACATGTAACAGGTCCTTAGATGGTGCGGTCAGGCTGTCCTATCACTGCTGCAACCCTGGATGGAATCTCAGCAGTGCCATTACCCACAAATCAAAAATCATTAGGCTTGTAAATCTTTTGACATTAGGCGTGTTAAGCCTTATAATTTACAATACTAAATTTAAAAAATAGAATGCAAATCAAATAAACATGCAGTCTTCTTTATATTTAGTTTTATTTAAACTTAGACAGTTTGAACTAAAAATATTCCATCTCCTGGTCTTCATTTCATTTGTTAATATACATCCATTCCTGCATTTCAGGCCTGCAAAAATTTGGAAAAATCTTTTTAAAATAAGGTGCCAAGGGCACAAGTTCATGATGAAGGCTTCGAGCCCTCAGGCAGCACTGTATCAAGAACATCCGCTCAACATTAGCCAAAATTACCAGCAAGCAAACAGACAACAATACAATACTACATGTACACATGCCTCTTAAAATGTTGCTGTGTAAAAAAATTAGCCTTTTGTAAACCATGTTCAGAGGGGGTATCAATTTATCAGGCCTCTGAGACATCTACGACGGACCATCACACAGTATATACATTTATATGTGCAAGAATCAGCATCTCAAGTATTTTTTGAAAAACAGTTATTCTCCAAAGGCAAAAAAGACCACCTAGATTGTTATCAGCAAGTCCAAATAAATTCTGTTATGAACTGGGTCTGAGTACCGGACTGACCTGCTGACAGTCATGACCTTTCCCAAATGGAGAATTTGTGGAGAACTTTGAAACGTGACATTGATGACACTGTATTGATGCAAGATGCAGGGACAAAATAAAAACACTAAACGCTTGGTTTCCTTGGTGACATTATTCTAAGTGTGGTGAAAAGGAAATGCATCATTACAAGTTGAGTGGTAAATGCTTTACTGCCCACACTTTTTGTAGTGTGCAGCAGACTTTGTTAAATGCAGGAATTGTTTGTTAACAAATTAAATTAAATTTATCAGACAAAACATGGAATATATCAAGTTTGTATTTTCTGTAAACTAATGAAAGTCAAAGTAAATGTAAACAAATTTCTTTCTTTTAAATTTCATGTTCCATGCTGTCTCAGTGTTTTCTGATTTGGGGTATAATTAAGAAACACACACATCTGCTCTACAGCAATCATCTTAAATTGTTTACTCTGCAGGATCGTATGTGGAGAAAGAACCGATCAGTGAGAAATGACACTGATTGTGTTGGAGTTGATCTGAACCGAAACTTTGATGCCAATTGGTGTGGTAAGTAAATGGATCTCAATTTTAGAGTAAGTTATTTAGAAATATAGAACTACATAAAATAATAATAACAGTTTGAAGAAATGTTATTGCATTTTTACAAAATGTTCCAACTTTTCTGTGAGTTTTTTTCTATTTTATTCTTTTATTTTAAAGCAAAGGGAGCCTCCAGCGATCCCTGTTCAGAGATTTACTGTGGTCAATTTCCTGAGTCTGAGCCAGAGGTGGAGGCTGTGGCGAAGTTCCTCCGCTCCCATAAAGACACAGTCAAACTTTACTTCTCCATCCACTCATACTCGCAGATGCTGCTCTTCCCCTACTCCTGCACGTACGATGAGGTCCCAAACCATGCTGAACTGGTGAGCACACTACTTTGATTATAGCTGAAGTACTGAAAATGTTTGTGTATTAATTGTTTAGAGTTAATAGGATATTTTGTAAAGGGAAATATTTTTTGGAATGTATTGAACCTTTATTTAACAAAAGTACACCTATTTTAAGTTAGTTTTCAGTTTTAGTTAGGGTACACTGTTTTGAGTTAAAGTACACTTTTTAACTCAGAAGTTAATTGTAGAATTCTCTAATTTTCAAATGTAATATGAAGAGATTATATTAGAAAATGAGCAAATTCTGTAATGAGTTAAAAAGTGTACCATTACTTTCTTAGTTATCATAATTTACTTGATGTTACCAATTTCACCTGTTTTTTCAACAATAAGAAGACTTGGATGATTATGTATATTTTAACTGTATGTGTTTTGTGTTTTCTGACAGCTCGGACTTGTGCAGGAAGCAGCACTGAAGCTACGCAGATTTTACAAAAATCAATACCGCTTTGGTGCTGGTGCAAAGACAATATGTAAGCATATTCCAATTTTAAATGCTAAAGATTGTATTTGTTTAATTTAATTTTATATTTAAATCTTCACTAGACTCAATTTGGTTTACTGCTGATTACTGTATTTCTGTCATTGCCAGCTTTTGCCCATTTACCCACATGGCACCTTTCAAGTGAGACAGGGTCATGGCTTTTTCCAAACCACTTGCATTTTCAAAAATGCAACTATGCAAAAGTTCATTAATTACAATGCCTGCAAGTAAAGCAATTGTCTAAAGACCCGGATTCAAACCTTTGTCTTTTTCTTTTTTTATCATTGTTCAAATGCATATATAAAATAAACATTTCTAGTGCAGTGAGTTACATCCCATCACAGGCTAATGCTATCTTTTTTTTTTAACACAGACACACACACACACACACACACACACACACACACACAAACACACACAATGATAGCTTTGCTGGTTGTGTTCTTGAATGATGGCGTTTGAGAGCTTATCATGTACAATAGGTTACTTTGGTCCATTATAATACATTCGCTGTGTCACTTTGTTTTCAGATCTAGCTCCTGGTGGGTCAGATGACTGGGCCTACAATCAGGGGATTGAATACTCGTTTACTTTTGAGCTGCAGGATCGTGGCCGATATGGTTTTCTTCTTCCTACTACTATGATCTCTAGCGCCTGCAATGAAGGACTGTTAGCGGTTAAAGTCATAGCTCTGCGTGTTCTACATAAATTTCAATAAGAATGACTGGTGATGACAGTGATTTATAAAATGCAATAGCCTGTGTATTACCTGTCATATTTTCTTCACAATAACACACTTTATTCAGATAACCAACCAAATATAAAGACCTTTGAATCAAAGCATCTATTAGAGAATAGTAAGAAGACAAAGTGAACCTGTGTGTGTATGTGTGAAACAGTATGGTGTGGGGAAATGATTTAGAACAAATGGCAAGTGAAATGTTATCTAATTTTTAATTATTATTGATGATAATTTAAAACATGAATCAACAACTAAATTAAGATTAATATTAATGTTTATGAAATAATTTATATTATGTCCGTTTCTCTTGAATTTTGTTGATTAGTCTAGTTTATCATTTCTGAGATCTGGTTTTGAATCTCAGCAGAGCGATGATTATGTCTTACAAGGATGGTGCAACGATTGATTGGTATCACTACTGGACAGTCAAAAGCGCTGGTAAAACCACACGAAACGGTGAATAAAAACTAATGAAGACTTTTGTGCTAGCATCCTAATTTGTCAGCAAGTTTTGGCCTATTAAAAACCACCATTCCAAAAATCACAAATTGTACTTGAATATATATCCTTAGGTTTCTATACCATTATTGCATAATAAAGAACGTGTTCGTTTAAATTTACTTATGCACGCATTCAAAAGCGTATCAATTTCCTAAATTTTCTCTCTCCTCTCAATCTCTCAACTTCTAAGCGACTCGACAGTTTCTAATGAAGAGCACTATATCAGGGATCGAAAACAATCATTTTATACGCCCTACCTAGCGTACTTTGTAAAAGACAAAACAGGGATTTGACATGCAACCTTCGAGATCGCAGCCTCGCAGTGTAGAATCATGAAGACGGCCTGGGAAGCGCCGTTTAACAAACTGCAAGATTATAATTATTTTAAAGGGTAAAAACTCACCCAAAAAGTCGATGAATCTGGACGCAGTGCTTAAATAAACATTTGTGGTGAGTATTTTTCTTTTTTGTGTTTTGCTGACACTAGAATAGAATGTAGATAGCTAGGCCTTAATGCTAATTCAGCTAACTCTAGCATCAATGGATTATAT
>JAYDZF010000011.1:9681171-9693030 GCA_034509105.1 Microcambeva barbata
CGAAAGTAAGACATAGTGGGACTTTTGGGGGTAAAAAGAATGTATGACACTGTCTTACTTTCGGGGAAACACGGTAGAACCAGATCCACCCCCAAATCTTCAAACTACCCTTTACGTTCAAAAGAGGCAGCTAGAGAGAGAAGGCTTGGGTCCTTCTCTGGTTCCCATTGTGTGTTTTCACCTTGTGGTTTTTAGCCTTTTTGCCTTGTGGATTTTGCCTTTTTGCCTTTAACTGTGTATGGCCTTTGGAATGGTATTGTGACTATTGTGTAAGTTTTGCTTTTGTAAATAATCTCACTGTAAATATATATGTACCAGTGCTAGGGAGTGGCTGCCATTTTGTGTGTCCCGAGTTTGTCTATGTTTATGTTAGATAGGGAGTTAAGGAAGCACACTCCTGAAGTTGTACTGATTTGTTTTTGCTGTCACATATTTGTTGTAAATAAACTTGGTAAAAACATATTTCTTTTGTGAAATTTGTAGTCCATTACTCCTCCATGTCCTAATCCTTTTGTGTTGCTTTCTAACTCTAGACTAGACCTTAACACTGGGAACTTTTCACATACAGGTCAATATATACTACTGCACACTCATCCACCCTGCCTACTGGTCAGTAAGAAAGCACAATTTAGGACAGAACCAAGATCTCATAGCACCGCAAAATGAAAATGGAGAAATAACAATGGAGGAGATTTGAAAGATAAAAACTAAAGAAAGCTTAAGATTATTTAAAACTACAAAAAATGCAAACTCATTGTGTGTTGTTTACACACACATACACACACACACACACACACACTAAATGCACCTTATCTGACAGTAATTAAAGCTTTATGTTGTGAATGAGGTATAGCTTAATCTTGTAGTTCTGAAAGTTGCACAAACTAAAGGGATGTTGAAGTGAATTGGATTATTGTTGAATTATGAATTATTATTATTATTATTATTATCACCTTTTTTAGGTTGACAGTATGAAGTCATGTGTGTTTAATTTTTAGCGCATTTTCTAACGTAGTGAAAAAAGGCGCTATTGTACTCGGTATGTCCGTATAAGTATGTATGTATATGTAAGTTGATGGACACCGTTGTATTTTCACAAACTATATATTTTTGGATAGGTCTCAGCAATACTGATATGCACGACTAAAAAATGATTGAAATTTTTTTTTTGCTCGAAAGGGGGCCTAAATGAGGTTTTGGGGTAAAGTAAAATGGCTACCATAGACACAGCATTTGTCCGATTGTTTTGCGGTTTTCTTTATTTAAAACTAGATCCAATGTAGAATTGGACAAAATATCAACTTTTCAGATCTTTTTTTCCGACCCCATTGAGCTGATTGCGTGTGATCGTCGCCGGCTTTTTAAAGAAAAATATTAAATTAATTTATCTGCTATTGAATTTTGATTTCTAGAAATGTTTTTGAGCTTGAGATATGGGTTGAAGGCAACCCAAGGTCATCCACTGTCGTTTAAAATTTTAATTAATGTTTAGAGAATAGTGGATTTTATATCAAAATTAATTAGAAACCTTATGATGAATATATGCACTCAAATTCGTAAAGTCATTCAAGATCATTTATTTTATAATTTTTGATTCACATTTTATAGAATTCATTAATTAAAAAAAATATTCAAAGATAGTATAAAATCCTACCGATAAGTGAAAAGTTTTTTGTTTATTGATTTTCAGGTAGATTTAGGTATGAACTTTTTGCATTACTGTACTTTTTTAAAATAAAAGGACAGACATTTTGAAAAAGGAAATCAGTCTGATTTTTTTTTGGAAGTGAAAGCATCTGAAGAAAGTGAAGCAAAAACCTCAACGAGGAATACCTGACAAGAAAAAAGTGAAAAGTGAAAGAATCAAGTGAAAGTAAGACAAGATGGCAAAGAAGAGAAGTTCAACAGCCAGTCCATCGGCTTCCAGTGAACCACCGAGACGAGTAGCAAGGGCAACAAGATGCTATCAACCTGATGTATACCTGTATCATTCGACTACGAATAAACTGCCAAGACGAGTAACAAGATCCTCAACTAGACACAATCCAAGAGATGAAGAACCTTGTACATCAATGACAGAGTGTAAATGACCGTTCGCTCATACTTGGGTGACTTGCAACTGTGCCTTTAAGGAAGAGCCCGGATTTTGGTCCCACAGCAGCGCGGGAAGATAATAGCCACCGTTTTCTCTCTTCGTTTTATTTTTCCTCTCAAGCCCTTGTTTGTGTCTCACTTCTTTATTTGAATGAACACTAAAGCTCAGCGTTATTATCGTAAGAAAGCTTTGTTAAATACTGCACCCTTGGCAGGCAGAGCGAGGTATGTAAAGTATAAAATGTTTCAGTGTATGTGTGTCACAAGATTCACATGAAGTTCAGTTATTTTGCTTGTGCTTTTCTGTGATGCTAAAATCCACCCGTTTTGGGGCCTTTTAATTTCTTCGAACGATATCCCAGTGTGTTTAAGTTACAGTCAATATGTCTTTGTTATTTGTACGTCTTTGAACTGGTGAAACTATAAGCATCTTTCTTTGTATTTTATTATTATTATTTTTTTATCTTATAGTTTTCACGGTGCTCGTAAAGGAACTACTGGTACTTGAAGTTCAGCAAGCCAAATAAAATTAAAGCACCCGTTTTAGAGACTCTCCGTGTATTTTCTTCTAAGCCAAGGGCCGCAACACAGAGTATGAGAAACAACTGGAGCAACAGAAGAAAGGAGCTATGAAAACTGATGACCAACCCTGTATATCAAGAACGCTGACAGAGTATGAGAAGAGTCTGATACAGGAAGGGAAATCGACAAGAAAGCGGGGTTCATCTTCAATTTCTGGTCCTGGAGAAGCTAAACAAGCAAAACCCAATCAACCTGATGACCAATTAGTTTCTTCAGGATCATCGACGGAAGATGAAGTCAGCGAAGCTAGTGAACTTGACGACCCAATTCCTGTGAAATTGACGAAAAGAGAAAAAGAACGACAACGAAAAGAAAGAAAGAGAGTAGCATAGGCTCAAGCAATGAAAGATGAATTCAAAAGTCAGCACATCCAAAGTGTACTTATGTCACAGGAAAAAAGGCTGGAGGATGCAAAAGAACTAGCTTTGTACCAAAAACGTGAAGCAGCTGCACAAAAAGAACGACAACATAAAACGGAAACGAAGAGGAAGCATAATCTTAGTAATGCGGCATCTCAACAGAAATGATTAGAAATTTCAGAAAAGAAGCAAAAGCATATCGAGAGTAACAAGGCTGGTTAATTGAGAAAGATAGAAATTCCGGAAAAAAAAACAAAAGCAACAAAGCATCTCAGAAGAGACAACAGGCGATTCCGGACAAGAAACAAAAGCATAGAGAGTGTAACAAAAAAGGGCAATCGAAACACCTATCAGTTCCAGAACAACGGGATGAGCACAACCAGCGACAAAGAGCTGGAAAAGCAACGCTTAGAAGTGATCCAGTTAGAAGAGTTGCAGAGCAATCTCAAAGTACAACATTACGCAGAAGGAAACGCAAGAAAGCCGTTGACTACAAACAACGTGTTGAAGATTTCAACGATCACATCAAGAAGGGACAAACATCAATCTGTTACAGCTGTGTTCGTTTGTGGGAAGAATCTTCAACACAAAAGAGGACGAGGGAATATCTTCACAACAAAGGTTGGCAGGATGAAGACATCAGAACCCTGGTACTAGAACGATATAATCATCTGAACGAGTTTCAGTTCTGCAAAACGTGCTGTGATTACATTGCCAAGAAAAAGATCCCAAAAATGAACATCAATAAGTCTGGATTGGGCTTTGCTTAGGTGCCTGACTGTCTTAAAGATCTGATGCCTTTGGAAGCATGCCTGGTGACTTGTAGGATGCCGTTCATGAAGATCATGAAGCTGGGTGTTGATGGCCAACTCGGAATAAATGGAGGTGTTGTGAACGTTCCACTTGATGTCCCCAAGACGTTCTGACAGATTCCAATTCGACCAAACCAGTCTGGAATGATCACACTGAAGCTGAAACGCAGAATGCAGTATAGGAGCAACGTGTTCCATGAAAGGATTCGACCGGCAGTCGTGTATGAAGCAGCTAAAGAATTGGTGAAGAGCGAGCTGTACCAATTGGAAGATGTGAAATTAGATGAAGACTGGGAAGATGATGCTGAAGCAGTAGAGGAGGATCCAAACAAAGCTGAAGAAGGAGAGGAAGGATACGAAGCAGAGCAAGAAGACCAACAACTGCCTGAGGTAACCATGATGGATTCGAACCAAGGAGTTGAGTTTGCACCATGTGAAGGTGAGCAACCTCGATCGATACTGATGAATAAATACTGCAAAGAGCTGGCTTTTCCGAAGCAGTTTTGTGGACGACCAAGAAAGATACCAAAGAACATGTCGTACCCTGATGTCATCCTATCGGAGGTATCTCGCAGCGATCGTAGAATGGTGGAAATGGATCATCTTCACTTTGTCAACAAGAAGTGTCAATTAAAGCAGATGAACAACAACATCAACATCGCATTCAAGATCGGACCTCAGTCAGCAAACGTGATGGCAGGACAAGCACTTGATGAGGCATTCGTATCAGACGAAATCAACAAGGACAAAGCCTTCAGATTCCTGGAACACCAGCTGGAACTGGGAGCAACAAAAGAAGAGTTCTGGCTATGGTTTGGCAACTGGGAGTATTCACACTCTTTGTGACGCTATCAGCTGCCGAGACCCAATGGCCTGAGCTTCTTCTTCAACTGAAGAAGACCGTGGACAAGGACTACGACACAACAGATGTAACGGACATGCTGTGGGAGGAAAAAGCGAGATTGATCTCATCGGATCCAGTAACATGCACATGGCATTTTGAGAAGCGCTTCAAGGAATTACGAAAGACATGGACCCAAAGATCATTAAACTGATGCGGAGCAATATGGACATCCAGTTTGTGCTTGACCCATATGCATGTCTTCAGTACATTGTGGACTATATCAACAAGTCGCAGAGGAGTTTATCCAAGTTGCTGAGAGATGCTGCTGAGCAGTCAAGAAATAGGAACAAATCGATTAGGGAACAACTGAATACTGTGGCCAATGTGCTGTACAATGGATCTGAGATCTCACTGCAAGAAGCTGCCTGGTGCAGTTTGAGTTTACCGATGTCTAGTAGCAGTGTGGCAGTTGAATTCATCAACTCGGGCAGGTGCTGTGTAGGTCATGTAGGGATGATAAAGAGGTGCCAACGATCTTCTCAGCTGCTCTCACGATGCGCTGGAGGGTTTTGTGGCAGGACGCAGTGCAGGTGCCATACCACACAGTGATGCAGCTGGTCAGGATGCTCTCTATGGCACCTCTGCAGAAGGTGCACATGATGGAGGTTGGGGCTCTGGTTCTTCTCAGCTCGCGGAGGAAGTAGAGGCGCTGGTGAGCTTTCCTGGCCAGTGATGCTGAGTTGATGTTCCAGGACAGGTCCTCTGAGACGTGCACTCCCAGGAACTTGGTACTGCTCACTCTGTCCACCTCCGTATCATTGATGGTCAAAGGAGCATGCTGGGAGTGCATTTTCCTGAAGTCCACAACAATTTCCTTTGTATTCTCAATGTTCAGAGAGAAATTGAACCGTGCTCAGTGTGATGGTGCTGGATGTGTTCCTGCCAACCCGTACTGCTTGTGGTCTCCCAGTCAGGAAGTCTAGCAGCCAGTTGCACAATGAGGTGTTCAGCCCCAGACTGTCCAGTTTGAGAATGAGCTGTTGGGGGATGATAGTGTTGAATGCCGAGCTGAAGTCAAGAAATAGCATTCGAACATAAGAGTCTTTTTTGTCAAGATGTCTGAGAGCTGTGTGGAGGGCTGTGGAGATGGCATCATCAGTCGAACGGTTAGACCGATATGCAAACTGGAAGGGATCCAGGGAGGGGGGGAGAACAGACTTAATGTGTTTCATGACTAGCCATTTGAAGCATTTCATAAGGATGGGGTGAGTGCCACCGGACGGTAGACATTGAGACTGGAGGGTGATGCCTTCTTTGGGATAGGATGATGCTGGTGGCTTTGAAGCATGTGGGGATGATGGCCTTACTCGGCGACATGTTAAAAATGTCTTTGAAGACAGCTGCAAGTTCGTTCACACAGTCCCTTAGCACCCGACCAGGTATGTTGTCTGGACCAGGGGCTTTTTGGGCGTTGATCTTGCTGAATGATCGCCTCACACTGACCGAGGACAGTGTCAGCACCTGGTCACTGGGTGGGGGAGAGGATTTCTGTGCAGGTGTGCTCTTATGTGCTTCAACCCGAGCAAAGAATTCATTCAGCTTGTTTAGCATAGGGATGGTGTGTCTGCAGGGCTGCTAGGGAGGCTTGTAGTCTGAGATGGTCTAATTTCCCCGCCACAGTACTGCTTCTTAGCCTTCCTGATGCCCCGGGACAGGTTGTTTCTAGCTGTCCTCAGGGCCACCTGGTCTCCTGCTGTGAAGGCAGCATTACTGGCTTTCAGGAGACACCTCTTCTGTCAGCCATGGTTTCTGGTTGGCCCGAACAGTGATGGTGTTGAGGTCAGTTACATCATCAATACACTTGGTGATGTATGAACAGACAGTATCTGAGTACTCCTGGAGATCTGTGGTGGTGTTGTTAATAGCAGCTTCTTTGAACATATTCCAATCTGTAGTGTTGAAACAGTCCTGAAGTGCCTCTGAAGAACCTTCTGGCCACACTCGTACCTGCTTGCAAACTGGTTTGGTGACTTTAACCAGTGGTCTGTAGGCTGGCATTAGCATAACAGTGATGTGGTCAGAGGTACCAATGTGGGGCAGATAGATGAGAAAAACATCAGGGTGGGCTGTCTGCTGCTCACTGTTGTGCTGATATAGTTCGTTTAGTGCCTCTGTTCTGTTCTTGTTGTTGGAGCTCTGAGGGATATAAACAGCGACGATTATCAGGACTGTAAATTCCTTCGGGAGATAGAACGGTCTGCCCTTAACAACCATAAACTCCACTAACGGTGAGCAGTGTTTGCACACAACAGCAGTGTTGTGACACCATGCATCGCTAATGTAAACACAGAGCCCCCCTCTGCATGTCCTACCTCCTTCCACAATAGCTCTGTCCGCCCAGTAGCATTTTAGCCCCTCGAAGCATGGTCCGGAATGTTGTTGTTGAGCCAAGTTTCCGTAAACACAAAGACACAGCAGTCTTCCACAGTCTTCTGTGTTGATCGTAGCAGATGTATGTAGTCCAGTTTGTTCTCCAAAGAGCGTACGGCTTGTAAGGGCTAGCTGCTAGCCTAGCTCGGATACCTCCGCGCTTACCCCTCTTCTGCTTCCTCTTGCGCCGCTTGTGGCGCCTCCACTGTGGGCGAGATGAAGGGGTGTGGGTCGGTGATGGTGCCGGTTTCCGGAGCAGGCTGCAGTCCCGCAGCTCTTCTCTGAGTTCGAGTTTAGAGAGCTTGTTTTTCCCGACGCCAAGCAGGAAATCACAGCAGTATGTGCGCTTCAAGATGTGTAGACAAGACGAGGACGTACAAAAACACTGTGACTTACTGGACAAAAAACACGGTTTCGTCGGGAGAGAGAGAAGCCACAGCATGTGCACGTGCCGCCATCTTGGAAAAAAAAATGTGTTCTGGATGTGTCGAAGTTCACTTTCAAGACAAAAGGGAGAACAGCAAGTGGAGAAGATGATGATGTTGATGAGAATCATCAAGTTGAAGACGCTGAAGAACAAAATAGCAATGCTGTTTACTGGATGAATGACGGAACACTGCGTCAACGTGGAAAACCAAAGGTCATCAGATTCTGCCGATTTGATCCACCACACAAAGATCCAGTCAACTTCTTCAGAGAAAGAGTGATGCTGTTCAAGCCTTGGAGGAATGAGAAGAATGAAGTCGAGGAGCAGAACTGCGAAGAAACTTACTGTTATGTGCACCTGCACGTGGAGAGTTTTCTGTTGTTCTCTCTCTCTCTCTCTCTCTACTTCACTGAATAGGTTCAGTGAGGTGAATGCAGTAGGCGGAGCTTTTGCCATGTCGGCCAATGGAGCTTCATCACTTAACGTGTGGCCCGCCAATGCCGTGCGTGCTCCGGACCGAAAAGGGCGGGCGCTCCGTGTTAAAAGGAAGCCTGTCGATTCAGACGAGAGACATTGCGAACAGATTATGTGCATGAGAATTGCCCAAGAAGAGCCCAAGTCAGCAGGGAAACGATGTCTAGGCAATCTTCTCTACTTCAAAGATTAACTAAATCATAAATATAACAATAAAAGAAAGTGTGCTAATTAAATTGAATTTAATTACACTGATGTATATTTCTTTTAATTTTGATGATTACAACTGACAAGTAATAAAAAATTCAAATTCAGCATCTCAGAAAATTAGAATAAAGGTGAAAAAGTTCAATATTGAAGACACCTGGTGCCACACTCTAATCAGCTAATTAACTCATAGTCTTGTTCTGTAGGCTACACAATCATGGGGAAGACTGCTGACTTGACAGTTTTGACCATTGGCTCCTTGCACAAGTAGGGCAAGACGCAAAGGGTAATTGCTAAAGAGGCTGGCTGTTCACAGAGATCTGTGTCCAAGCACATTAATAGAGAGGAGAAGGGAAGGGAAAGATGTGGTACAAAAGTCTACAAGCAATAGGCATAATCACACCCTGGAGAGGATTGAGTAACAAAACTCATTAAAAAATGTGGGGGAGATTCACAAAGAGCAGACTGCAGCTGGAGTCAATGCTTTAAGAACCCCCATGCACAGATGTATGCAAGACATGGGTTTCAGCTGTCACATTCCTTGTGTCAAGCTACTATTGAATAAAAGACAGTGTCAGAAGCATCTCATCTGTTCTCCGATGAAAATCAATTTTGCATTTTGGAGGAAGAGAGAGGAGACTTTTATGCAGACTCACTGATTACAAGCAAACAGGTTACAGATGAGGATGTTACCTTTTTTAGCCATTCAAACCCATTTGTGTCAACTTCTATGCATGTTATCAGGCCAAAATCACCAGTGTAAGTGAACTTTTGATCAGAGTCATTTGGATGTTTTTGGTCGTTCTTATGATTTAAAAAGAGAAAACACAGTTGTTCATATTCTCTGAAAAAAGCAGAGAAAGTCAAGTCAATTTATTTGTATAGCGCTTTTTACAATAGACATTGTCGCAAAGCAGCTTTACAGAGTTTAGAACAAATGTATGTAAAGGGTGTGTAAACTTTTGAGCACAACTGTATAAAGAGGAAAATGATTGAGTTATAAAACAAATTTATGTTGTAGTTTAATAAATAGCACTGCTCTGAGTCAGAGTAACACCCCACTTAACTCCACCTCTTTACAGACTCATGCTTTTGAAAAAGTGAAACTATCCAGTGCCAACATAGTTTTGTTACCACCGGAATTTTCCTAATCTCACAGAATGAACACAGAGAAGATGAAAACTTCGAGCTTTAATCTACCTAATGATTTAGAGAGTGATTCGTTCATTGGAAAAAAGCCGAAAACTGAGCTGTTCTGTTTGGAGTGTGGTTCTTTATATTGCGAAAGCCATTTAGACAGGCATAACATTTTGCATGTAGGAAAACGACTTAAGCTGCTGCAGCCAACCCAAAGGTTAAATAATTGCATCTGCCCTAAACACGACAAACTGACTGAATTTTTTGTAGTTTTTGTGTAGTTTTGAACAACACAAGGCTCATGGTGTTGTTTCTATCAGTCAAGAGGTAGAAGAAGTGCAGGTAGGAAGACATAATTAAATATTGTTTTATGATTGCAGCTATACTATATATGTGGCTTATGAGGGCCACCAGACCCAACAAAAAAGAAGAGCATCAAGGAAATATGGGCTTTCCATAACTACTAGGCAATACCACAGGCTGATTGTCTCCATGCCACGCCTGCTCAATGGCAGTGATTAAAGCAAAGGGATTCCCAACCAAATATTGAAGATTGACATATTGTTTTGAAAGTACCATATTTTGATTATAATTATTTGAAATCCTGTTTTTGTGGGCTTTATGATCTGGATGCCCAAATTATGTAAAAATAAACAAATAAATACTGGAAATTCTGGGCCCTGAATATATAATCTATAAAAGTTAAACGTTTTGAATTACGGAAATTAATCAACTTTTCCATGATTTTCAATTTTTTTGGAATAGGTCTATATATAAGCAGTCTGAAATAATCTTCAATGTTTTGTACAAAGGGTGTTTTATCCCTACCCAGACTTGAAGTGTCCATGCCTTCTCCCATCGTGTACTTTGCTCCTCCATTGTGTACATTTAAGCTTGCCAATGAAGCTGTGTCAGAGCTTATAAAACAGCTAGATCTAGCTTGTGAGCTGTGCATTACCAACATTTCTCAAAGAGGTTAGTATGAGGTTCTTAAAATGACCAAAGCAATTACGTTACTTTGTATATGCCACTTGCCATGATAAAATTATATTTTAACAGCTAAAGAAAATGAAATTTTGGATTCCACTTCTCCAAAACTACATGAAGACCTTTTACAATGTATGTCTTCTACTTTAAATTAGCAATTTATCAATTTATGTTGTTTGTATTGTTTAATATTATTTATAACATCTCACACTGCAGATGCAACCAAGCTCACACTGAATCTCAACACAGCACATCCAAGTCTTTGCCTTTCAGACAAAGAGAAAAAGGTGACTTCAGTGAAATTTCTTGTAGATTACACTGATCATCCAGATAGATTTAATTATAGAGCACAGATTCTTTGCAATGAGGGATTTCATGATGGCTTGCACTACTGGGAGGTGGAGTGGGGGGGGGGTGGCTGCTGGGTCTGCATTGCTGTGTCCTATATCTGCATCTCTCACATATATCACTTAAATATCATTGACGTTGCTCCAAAATAGGAATGTACCTAGATCATGGTGCTGGTGTGCTGGAGTTTTACAATGTTTTAGACAATATGAGCCTCATCCACAGGGTCCAAACCACCAAACAGCAACTATATGCAGGGTTTGGGCTATCTGGGAAAGGTACTTACATCAAGATCTGTGATTTGGGTGTTAAGTAGATGGACATGACTGGGAAAAAAATTTGATGAAGGCACTGAAGTATAAATTATATACAATTGTGTTCAAAATAATAGCAGTGTGTATAAAAACACTAGTTAAGCACAAAATCTTTATAGCAGTTTTTATTTCCATGCATTGGGAACATTGTATACTGTTTTCCAAATCAAACAAGAGAAATGTATGAACTGAAACAAAATGTATATAATTTGTAGCAACTTTACAGAAAATAACAAAAAATAAACATTGTGATGTTCAAAAAAATCTGCATTTGTCTATACAAACTCAAAATATGTATATATGTAAGATGTAGCATTCTTGTGAACCACTAACCTAATATTTTAGTTGAATAACCACAGTTGAACTGATTCACATCTGTGTTGCATAGAGTCAACCACCGTCTGGCACCTGTCAAATGGTATTCTAGCCAAGGCTGCATTGACTACATCCCACAATTCATTTGTATTTCAGGGTTTTACCTCAGAAACGGCATCTTTGATATCACCTCACAAGTTTTCTATCGGACTAAGGTCCGGGGATTGGGCTGGGCACTCCATAACCTCAATTTTGTTAGACTGGAACCAGGATTTTTATCATTTACTGGTGTGTTTAGGGTAGTTGTCTTGTTGAAACACCCATGTCAAGGGCATTTCCTCTTCATAGTAAGGCAACATGACCTGTTCAAGAATTGTGATATATGCAAACTGGTCCATGATTCCTGGTATGCAAACAACGTGCGGTGTGCACGTTGTTTGTAGCGTTGTTTGTCGTTTCTACGAGAAATCACTCTAATTTACAAAACGAAAGTTAATTTTGCGGTAGTAATTAGTATCGAGTGTTTAGT
>JAYDZF010000011.1:9694137-9704708 GCA_034509105.1 Microcambeva barbata
CATTACAAAGACTTGCTGTCTTGGTCACAGATGCACCAGTAAGACGTGCACCAACAATTTGTCCTCTTTTGATGTGTGCATTGCAATATTTTGAGCAAAGCTGTGCTCTTACCCTGCTAATTGAACCTTCACACACTGCTCTTACTGGTGCAATGTGCAATTAATGAAGATTGGACACCAGGCTTGTCCAATTTAGCTATGAAACCTCCCACACTAAAATGACAGGTGTTTCAGCTTCATTGTCCAACCCCTGTATATGTATGCACACAAAGAATGTATTGTAAATGATGCCTGTGGGTGACATTAGATTTCTACCTGATTTGCGTATTGTTGCAGGAGTGGTGCTACCTCCCCCTGCAGGCTGGCCACCAGGTACAGGAGAGCCTGCTTTTTTTGTCAGAAGACTGTTAAAGAAATTGGCCAATACACCCTCGCTGGTTTGCCCACCTGCAACCAAAAGAAAACCTACTTAATTAATTTTACAGAGAACACATTAAGCTTAATATTTTTACACAAATGCTGTTACCTCCACTGAGGCGAGGGGTGAAAGGAAGAGTCTGGCACACTCATGCATATGTCATAATGAGAACACACTCATACATGTCATTAATGAGCTCTAACTAGATGGTGGACTTATTTGGTCATTTTTACCCAGCTATTTTGATTGATACACAGCCATATGACATCACAATGCACACTGTGGACATTTACACTTGTCCTTGTGTTGTGTGAACTTTGCATTGAAAAACTGAAAATACAGACAAGTTGTCAGACTATGTTCAAGTGATTGTGAAAACCACAACGTCAGAAAGGACTTAACAGTTCAGACAACACAACTCAAACAACCACTATGGTGTTTTACACTACATTATCTACCATGAAAAATCAGTGCGGATACATATGTCTGGTCTCCTAAACAACAATTTTTCACAAAAAAACTTGATAGAAGGTACTAGGTTTAATTATGCTATGTTCAAAAAATCATGTAAACAATTAATGTTGCTAGTGTGCTGACGTGCTTCAATATGTTTATCAGAAACAGAAAGATGCAATCCTTTGAGGATCAGAGCACATGCTGAATTAAGGGCAGATGTAGAAGAAAAATCAAGAAGAAAAAGAATAGGGATGAAATAAATGGACAAACAGCATCTGTCCTTAGTACACAGCTCTCATACACACCTTTAATGTTGGGATCAATCTTCTTGGTACCTGATTGTATGGGCATTGCATTGGCCACGTTAGTGGCTGCTGAGCGGTTAGTCATCCTAGGGGAGCCAGTGGGAGCTCTGTTTGAGGTGTCCTAATCCATACACACACACAATCAGCAACAGTCACTACAGATAGACCAATTGCTATAGATAAAGCGTCTCACTTGAACATTTAAGAGGTAATACACACCACCGGTCTTCCTGCATTGACTGGAGGCTGTTTGGCTAAAACAGTCTAAAACAGAAAAAAAAGTTCAATGAATTATGTTCATTCATCATATCTGTGCACTGTTTACTGTGGGGTAAGCAAAAAATGCTAGTCTACAAATAACCCACTGGTTTTCTCTTCTCTGCATATTTATCTGCAAATACAGATACTGAATAACCATTTATTTCCCCTGGGCTTGGATGATGTAGCATTTAAGTTGTGCCACGAGAGGGGCATTTATTCCTTCCAGGAGCTTTAGAAAGATGGTGTTTTATACAGTTTCACTCAGTTATCTGCATTTTTCAATATACCAGCTTCTCATTTGTTTGGACACTTCATCTCACTGCATCTCTTCTCTATTTTTGAATCACGCTCAGATTTCTCCTGCTCAGAGCTGGAATGACCTTTAAGATCTCTAAGATATACTCACACCTAATGGATTTTAATCCACATGCTCTTAATAAAATAAGGCATGCTTGGAAGGATAAACTGGGTTGTGATTTACCAGAGAAATGGTGGGAAAAAGCAACCAACAATGTGCACTTCAGCTCACCTTGTGCCAAACTACGATTAATTCAGTTTAAAAAGCGACATCGTTCTAAAAAAAGTCCATCGTTCTAAATCTCAATTAGCAAAATTTTACCCTGGAACAGTTTCTCATAAATGTGACAGGTGTACGGTCACCATGAAAACTAACCCATATGTTTTTTTCCTGCCCAAATATTTATAAATATTGGGTTGATAACTTTGAGACAATGTAAAAAAAATTCTAGGTACTGCTATCCAAATCTGCCATATTATTGCAATTGTGTCACTCTCCAGGGCCCAGTCAGATTTTATAACCTTCACATCTTTACTAGCAGGGCAGAAAATTAAATACACTTTAAGCGGTGACTCTTCAAAGTTTTATTCGAAGTGGAATTCATTCTTTACTTATTTTTGACTGACTTTATGGAAGTAAATTTTCTTGCATTGAATTTTTTTTGCCTTACAATTAAACGCATTGCATTTTACATCGACTCATTTTCATGTTCGTTTTTCGATGTTACCAAAATTCAACAGCAAAAATTCTGCGTCAAAAATTCAACGTCAAAAATACAGCTTCAACATCCAGGACACGCAGGATGAGCAATTGATCCAGTCTCAGATCGAACCAGAGATCATGTGACCGGTAGTGTAAGCGATGTTGTTAAATATTCACTTTAACGTGAATCCTTATCAACATTTTTTCACAAAAAAGTGACTTGTGAAAAATCTGGCAACTACTCTGGAGTTATTTGACACCTTTAAAGATTCGGACGTGAAAGAGTAAATCCTTCAGTAGGTCCAGTTAAGGTGCGGTGAGCCACATGTTAAGCCACGCCCCGTCCCAAAGCACTCAGAGAAGCTCAGTACCCCGTGCCCTCTCTATCGCTCTCTCTCTATCTCTCTATGTGACATTTATTCAAACTGGGCTTACATTTAATTTGAAAAACAAACAACTACTCACAAAATTATTTTGTTAATATTTACCAAAGAAATGTTCACAACTGCAGCAGTTAAAGCAAGACTCTGAAGGTTTCACTGGATTTCTTTGCTCGGTAATAATCTGTCCTGTCTTTAGAATATAAGATCAGAGGGGACAGAAGTGATCACAATGCAAAACGCGTCTGTGCAACAGACTGACTGTTTCATTACGTTTCAGGTGAAAATGTGCAGTGATGTGCCTCTGTTCGTTTCTTCTTCAAAGTATAAGCACCATGAAAGCACCATGGTTTTATGATTGAACGTAAATGCTTCACGTGAAAGTATAAAATATAAATATTTTTAACAGAGGCGTGATTCATTTGAAAGAGTTGTTTGATAGACCACATGGGACATAAGGACTGTTATATAAGGTGTTATTAGGATCCTATGAAATAAATTAAGTGAGGATCCAGATAACAGAGGGACATTGAATGCATGATCCTATGGAATAAATAAATAGAGAACGCGAGGGTACTGAGCGTCTCTTGAGTGCTTTGGGACGGGGGTGTGGCTCATCGCACCTTAACTGGAACTACTGAAGGATTTACTCTTTCACGTCAGAATCTTTAAAAGTGTCAAATTACTCCAGAACAGTAGCTAGATTTTTCACAATTCACTTTTTTCTGAAAAAATGCTGATAAGGATTCACGTTAAATATAGTGACAACAGTGAATATAGTGACAACATCGCTAAACTTACACTACTTGTCACATGATCTCTGGTTCGACCTGAGACGGGATCGATTGCCCATCCTGCGTGTCCCAGATCTTGAAGCTGTATTTTTGACATTGAATTTTTGGTAAAAATTTTAAATGTAGACGTTTTTGATCTATTTGCCTGTCATTGATGATCTTGTTTGTATCTCTAGCTGTATTTTGACCCTCTCTCTCTCTCCCTATATATATATATATATAAAAAAATAGGAATTTTAAAAACATTACATTCCAACTGTCACACAATGCACTGGTGTTTTATCATCATCATCACATGAAAAATATCTTCCCATAAAATCGAAAAGTACAGAAAAATGATTACTTGTATTTCTTATTAAATATTCAGGTTCTTTGTGGCTTGTCCCTCAATGAAACACTGGCAATAGGTTCTCATCAATTGTAATGTGTTCCTGACCAGAAGTACAGCCATGAACATTCTCAGGGGTGGTTCTGGAGTTAAATTCAAGTTACATTTTCATTTTCAACTTGACAGTCCGTAAGTTTTATTCTGATTTTACTCTGTGGTAAAAATGTATAATTGCACAAAGCATGTGGAGGAATGCTTTTTAACGTGAGAACTGTGCTAGATCTGTTGCCAGAATAGGCAGTTTTTCTCCAACTGGGTGGATTTTGTTCGACATTGGCGGAGTGAAAACATGATTTAACTGGTGAAATACTGAACATCACCTGCTAGTCCTGAATTGTTTTGTTATGGGTTGTCATGCTTTTTGGCAGATTTTGAAATGCTTTCTGCAATCTGACAACCTGGAGGAAGCATTCAGTTCCTTGTTTAGCTTGCAAGCTGTCTTTGCTCCATTTTCTGCATTTGTTTGTTTGGACAGTGAGCAGTCGACTACTTCAAACTCCAAAATTTTAAAAGCTACACTAGAGGTTTCACTTTATAGACAGTAACTATAAAACTCTATAAAAACTATATAAAACTTTTTTAGCTTTAAACACCCCACTCTTAGCGAGCATGGAGATGAACTTTAACTGTAGCTGGTACTACTGTGTTATTATATAAAGAAACAGTAGTTGGATACAGAGAAGTCAAGCTCAAGGATACATGAGGTCCCAAACAAATTTAAGAATAACTTAACCAAATTGGTTTAAATTGGTGTTAATGGGTTGTAGGTTCTTGTCTATAAAAGATTTTTATTGCATTGGACATAGGGAAGACCATTCTTATATGACACTTCCAAACTGACAGCACTGACCTTGAAGACAATAGCTCTGGCCCAATGTGAACATGTACAGTGCACAGTAAAATTGAATAGATCACAGAGTTGTCTAAAATAAATGTACTAATGTATGTTTCACATAATAACCAGTCCCCATTTCAACCCAACCAGCATTATTGAGAATGTTTTGCACTGGAAATATATTACCTGCAACTTCACCAGAAATACTTGGTCATCTTCTGCTTGAATTTCCTTCTCATGTACAAACTGGAAAAATAAAATTATAAGTATCTGTACACATACATACTCACAGTTGTAATTATATCTCAACCCCTACTTTATATATAGGCCATTATTTTATGTTTGTTTGTTTCTTAGGATTTAAACATCATGTTTTACATGAAAGGAATTGGTTACTAATTACAAAAGATTAATTAATTACAAAAGATTAATGAATTAAGTTGATGGGGTCATGGGGAATTTTGTATCTCAAATTCACCTTAATTGCATGTTGTTGGATTGTGGGAGGAAACTGAAGCACTCTGAGTTTGTTTATTTGGGAGAAACAAAGACATCTTGAAAGAAAACCTGTTGGGGTCTGCAAAAGACTTGAGACTGGGGTGGAGGTTCAACGGCCCTAAAAATAAAGCCAGGGCTACAATGGAATGGTTTAAAACAATAGATATTCATGTGTTAGAATGGCACAGTGAAAGTCAAACTCAATCAAGAATTTGTGGCAAATGCTCTCCATCTAAACTGACTGAGCTTGAGCTGTTTTGCAAAGACGAATGGGCAAAAATGTCAGTCACTAGATGTGCAAAGCTGGTGGAGACATACCCTAAAAGACTTGCATCTGTAATTGCAGCAAAGGGTGGTTCCACAAAGTATTGACCAAGGGCGCACTTTTCAGTTTTTTATTTGTAGAAGTTTTTTTGAATCATGTTTAATTTTCTTTCTACTTCACAATTGTAGACCACTGAATGCTGATCTTTCATATTAAATTCCAATTATTTTTATGTGACAAAATATGAAAACGTTCAAGGGGTATGAATACTTTTGCAAGCCACTGTATTTAAATACAGCCACAAATACCTGTCAAATAGGGAGATCTTGCACGGGCACAAAAAAGTACAAGGATATATTTTCTTCAACAGGTTTAACAAAGCCCGCATGATTCCTGAATGAGATTTCAGTTGTTATAGTGGCAATCATTTACAATTGCAAAAAAATGTATGTGAACCCTTTGGGATTACTTGGACTTCTGCATAAATTGGTCAAATGTGTTCTGATCTTCATCTAAGTCACAATAACAATAGACAAACACATTGTGCATAAACTTATACCACTCAAAAAACATGAACACAACATGTAAACATTCACTGTGCAAGGTTGGAAAAACTATGTGAACCCCTAGGCTAATTACTTTTCTAAGAGCTAATTGGAGCCAGGAGTCAGCCAAGCCGGAGTCCAATAATGTGATGAGATTGGTTGTGTTGGTTAAAGCTGCCCTGCCCTATAAAAACACAGACCAGTTTTGAGTTTACTGTTCTTAAGAAGCATTGCTTGATGTGAGTTATGCCTCGCACAGAAGAGCTCTCAGAAGACCTACGTTCAAGAATTGTTGACTTGCATGAAGCTGGAAATGGTTACAAAAGTATCTACCTCACTTGCATCAAAACATGGATATAAATTGAATATATTAAATTGTCCATGTACATGTTCTATATAAATTTGTGAGGATAAATTTAAAATATATACCGTGTTACAGTGCATAATGTATGTTACCAAAAGTGACATTAGAATCTTAAAAAACAAATAAACAGAAAAAGTGCCCTCTATTTTGCTGCAGTGTGCTTGGATTGTAGCATTAAAGCTAGAGATGCCAATACAATAAATCAACTAGTACTAAGCCATCTCAAGTCTGGGTCTGGAGCTGTACAGTCTGGAAGCAATATGTGAAAGAACAAAATTATGCCCATCCTGGATAATCCCTCTCACCCACTCAATGAGGAACTATGGAGAACTCTTTCCGTCATAAGCTTATTCCCCAAAAAACAAAACTCACACTGACAAGACAGCCCCCATACACTGAAATATATTTTACCCCAACCAATTTTATAGTTGGAAGCAGTTGTAAATATTTTTACAACAATATTTTTACAACTCAACTTTTTTTTCATTTTCTATTTTATTCTGTTATTAATTATGTAATTATAATAATTTTATTCAACTGTATTTGTATTGTTTCTTAATGTATTTATTGTTCTGGAGCTGTTGTAACACCCACATTTCCCTCATGGGGATGTTATATCTCAAACTCCAAACCTCAACTTTGTGGGGTTACTGTACATTTTTACACAGATATGACACAGACATCCTGGATAATCCATCTCACCCACTCAATGAGGAACTAAGGAGACTGGGAAGTTCTTTCTGTCGTAAGCGTATTCCCCCAAAAAGCTCATCAGCGTTCTTTTGTTCCAATTACCATCTGACTGCAGAATAATAGCAGAATACACTGGCTGTACTCACACTGACAAGACAGCCCCCATACACCTAAATATTTTTTACATATTACTGTATTTATTGTTCTGGAGATGTTGTAACACCCAAATTTCCCTCCTGGGGATGTTATATCTCAAACTCCAAACCTCAACTTTGTGGGGTTACTGTACATTTTTACACAGATATGACACAGAGACATGTAACTTCTTACCTTTCTAATGGGTGGTTTTACTATTATGTCTTCAAAGTTGTCTTCTGCTTTTACTGACTGAAAGTTTTCATGTAGAATAGCAATCTTTTTTTCATTGTCCCAGCCAGATGGACTGAAAAATAAACAGAAAAAATTCTGGGTTAGAAATGCCAGCTCAAGTGGTGTAAAATCTACACTCCACACAGATCAAAATAATTTAAGCGTAATCTGAAGGTTAGAGCTAGACTTACTAAACAAGTTAAAGTTCCTGAAAACAAATTCAGGCACCACAAATGAAAACTATCAACCCACTGTTGCACAACAATTATTGTTCAAAGCACCAACACTATTTACAGAGAAGTAGCCCCATATTGTGATGCAATTATCTGTACTGCACCATACAGTACAGGGGTTATGGTGTTCTTTGATATCAGAGAAAAATAACATACTTGGTCTTCAAGTCGAACAGGATGTTCTGGAAAAACATTTAACTGGAAAAAACGTTAGAAACAACTGTATTGACAGAGAAATTAATAAGGTTTGATAAGATTTTCATCTTTTCATTTATGTTTGCATAATTGCATTTACATTTTCAGCATTCATCAGATGCTGAGCAACTCATCCAGAGCGACTTATGGAAGTGGTCCCATAGCAGACATTAAGATACTCAAGTGTAAGTGAACGGTTCAAAAATATAATTGATTTGTGTGTGCAAGTATGAATCGGTGTGCTTGGTAAAAAAGATGTGTTTTTAGTCATTTTATTATTTTAAGATAGCAAGAGACTATAGTTTGGACAGTCAAGAAAAGCTCGTTCCACCAATTTAGTGCAAGCACAGAGAAGAGCCTTGATGCTTGCCTTCCTCGAGTCATGGGTGGAGGTTTGAGACGGGCCAGAACAGTGGCTCCGGATTTCGTTATACAGTGCAGGGTTTGATTAGGTCCTGGAAGAATCTTGGTGCAGCTCCATTTTTGGCTTTGTAGTCAAGCATCAGGGGTTTTAAAATATGTGCAGCTACAGGATGCCAGTGAAGAGAGTGCAGCAGTGGTGTGATGTGGGAGTATTTAGGTTTGTTAAACACCAGACAGACGGCTACATTTTGGATGATCTGAAAGGGGTATAATAGTGAATGAGGCACCAGTTGAAATACAGGTACACCCCAAGCTAATGTACCATTCCCCTTTACTGTTTACACCTAAGATTTCCGCTACAACTGGTTCCTGCCATACTCAGAAGTTCTCTGCTTATTCCTCAATTGTCAAATGTGTCATTATGGACAATGAGGAGGAGTACATTTGATTGAGAGCTCAATAACAATAAGACAAAGGAGATTGTGGTGAACAAAAGCTGCTTGCTCCTGTTTTTATTGAGGGTAGGGAAGTGGAGATGGTGACCCATGGGAATTAACTGAGATCACTTCATCTCTGTGTTCATTGAATGCTCTGATTAGTGCAAAAGATCCCTGATGACACATAAAACAATGGATCAGATAAATTAATTAATCCAGGAATCATACATTCAATATAATCTGAACTGTCCTGTAGGACAATCTGCAATGGACAGGCACCCCATCTAGGGTGTTACTGTGTGCCTTGTACCTGTTGAAGCACTAGAACAAGCTCCAGCACCACTACATGACCCTAATTAGGTGGTTAAAGAAAATGAACTCTATTTGTGTGAAACATGGTTTGTTACAACGCCAAGTCATGCATAAAGCACACATCACTGATGAGAGTGCACGGTTTTCGTTCTTGGTATGGTTTAAAACATGGGTTATCATTAGTTGTATTAAGGTCATTTTCAAAAACTGTTCAGAATCATAAAAGGATTTGTGGAGTGGGCTGGCACAAGCTACTGGATTTAATCCTCAGATGGGGCAGTCTGGGTTCTCCCCATGTATGCATGGGTTTCCTCTGGGTGCTCCACTTTCTCCCCAAAGTCCTAAACATGCAGTGAGGTTACTTGGAGACAATAAATTAGGCCCTATATGTACTTATACAAACTGCATTGTAGTGCCAGTCCCAAGTTCAAATAAATAAGAGGGTTGTGCAAGAAAGGGCATCCGGAGTACTAACAATATATTGGATCATGATCCACATTGACAACCCCTAATGTGAGCTGCTGAAAGTTACTAAACAATAACACTTATATCAAATATAAAATTTAGTATAGAAATAACACATTTATTATTAATCAAGTATTAACATACTTGCAAAATATGTCTTTAGCTAAAATATAAAACAGATTTCCTGCTGACACCTTGCCTCCAAGTTTTAACTAACTGAACTGGTTTCTCATTAACAAAAAGCATAAACAATTCACATAAGTTAACATATAATAATTATATTATAATGGAACTAGTCTACCAAATAAATTGTAATTCTCCAGGAAAACTAAAAGCCCAATTCTGTAAGAAAAGTAAAACAATAAAGCAACTTACATAAACACTGAATCTTTCTCCACCACCTGGGCAGGAAAGCTGAAGGGAAAACCATATAACCTGTGAATGAGATATTTATATAACAGGTCTAGATTTTTACTGTCTTTCATGGATGTATAGAGCAGTGCCGCCCCATCTTTACACACGTGTTAAGGACAAACCAGAAAACTTTACAACCAATCAGCATGGTTGATTCAGGCGAATTGGCATAATGAACTAATAGTACAATTAGTTGAGTTTAGTATTGAAAGACCTTGGAACTGGATGTTGTTGGAATGTCCCCAGCTCTCAAGCTCAGTGTTTATGCAAAAAAGATCAAGTCTTCTCTGAAAAAAACAGCACTCAACATATTGGTTTCCTTTCATCCTAAAAATACTTTAGAGATTTATATTACATTATTACACAACTAACAATCGTGTATCACTGTACCAATTTTACCAATATTTTTTAGTATACATTCTTAATCACTTTGCAGTGAAATTATGTATGTATTGTCTATCATGCGAGCATTGGTCTTCTTTGGTGAATATTACTATTACAGAATTACTACCGTGTTTCCCCGAAAGTAAGACAGTGTCTTACATTCTTTTTACCCCCAAAAGTCCCACTATGTCTTACTT
>JAYDZF010000011.1:9826173-9843053 GCA_034509105.1 Microcambeva barbata
AAACAGTAGAATAAAATGCTTTTTAGCACAATATTCTCATCGTTTTGAACCTTGGGTCAGAGCTCGGTGTCAGCTGAGAGCTGATTGCCCAAAGCGGTGCCCACTTGACTACCACTGTCCAAAACAGACAGTAAACCCTTGCTTACAAAGCCAAAAATAGAACAGCACCAAGATACCTACAGGATCTAATCAAACACACAACTCTGAACCACCAGTCTGGCCGATACTCCACCCATCCTTACTATGGAAGCACTTCTGTAAGTTGCTCTGGATAAGAGCGTCTGCTAAATGCTGAAAATGTAAAATGTTAAAGTAAATGAATCATAACAACATTGGAATTTAGCCAATAAATCAGTCCCAGCATGACTCAGGCCTGGACAAAGGAAATATATCATACCAATCTTCAAAACTCAGGGTCATTCAACAGCTGAGAGGGCATCTTTGACGTTTAGCAGACAGCTTTATTCAAAGTAATTTAGAGTATGCACTCTGAGCAATGGAGGGTTAAGGGCCTTTCTCAAACTGGAAGTGGTGGGCCTTAAACCAGCGACCTTCTGAGGACTAGTGCATTACCTTAAACATGAGGCTACTGCAATATAGTTCTTTTCCACATATATATCCCCAGTCAAGAGCCAGTAAACAACTGTTGGGCTCAACGGAGGAATCTGACCTTCTTTCTTAAGCTCGGCCTGTTTGTTTATTCATTCAGTCGTTATCGTTCCCTTGCGGTCACGGTTGACTTATCAACATCTGTAAAGACCGAACACAAGGGTTAAAAAAGTGCTTATTCACAGCTTATTCACACCCACAGTGTACGTAATTACTGCTAGCCAGTTCACTTCTAGATCTCAGCCAATAGAATAGACATAACATTAAATAACGTTAAATAGCATTTGAAAATAATAAGTGAGAGTTTCAAGACAATAAACTAGTTTGAAAATTAAGATATAAATTATAAAGTCTGCAGCCTCCCCCACATATATTTTACTCCCAACTTTTTAATCTCGTTACTGAAAAGATCTTCCATAATGATATCTCTGAGAACCACCTGGAGCCAAACTCAGTGGGGAATAGCCATGCCTACAGTGTTGAACTCATCCCATGGGAGCAATAGAAGTCATGTCTGCAGACATGTCAGAGGGGGGCTCTCCTCAATCAGGATAAGAAATCAGCATCACTAGAGAGGAAAGGTGTTCCATCTAAACCCATTAGCTACTAGCTAAGTCCATGCAGAGTTTGGTGTTGTGAAAACAAAGAGCCTTAACCTCAACACAACTGAACTATTTGGACGAAAGGAAACCAGACCTCACCAGTGCTGCTGTGAATAAATGGCTGTGAATGCTAACAATTTGTTCCCTCCCAGAAGAGGAGAGGCATGTAAAGGCCCCCAAAATAGAAATACTAATTACATAGTAATCGTGATGCCTATGATTGCGCAGCCCATCTAGTCCATGGACAGATGTCCAGATACAGTGTGTTTTTATATGTCAGTTGAAGACGTATTCTGTTATGTCTAGTTTTGATTACGGCCTCATTTATGTCACCGGTGCTGGAGTTATTCAGAATACAATGAGGCAGTGTTTATTCCTGCTGGGGTGGCGAGAAGTAGGCCTCCATTTTTTCAGGCTAAACTGGCCTCTGTTTAGATGTGAGCGCTCATTGTTTTAAACTCTACCCAAAAAGACACAAGTACATAGTATATCTAATTACAATGTTTTAGGACGTAGTGACAAAAAGGATCTGTGATTGAGAAATGACTTAACACTTCTAGCCAAAAAACTTTGATCTTACTTTGACTCACATTTCGTTACTTGTGAACATCTCTGCCCCAATCTAGTGTGCCATTGCAGAATGCTTCTTTTTACCTGGCAGGCACAGCTACTGTACACTGCTATGGTGTCCAATATTTTCAACTATAAACTAAACACACACATTTGCTGACTTGATCTTACAGTTTATTGCGTCAATAAATATTGTATTTTAAACATTGTACAAATATGATATGGCCACATGTGTCGAACGGAGAAGCATAGTCATCTTTTAATAGTACGTCTCTTTTTCCAGCCAACCTAAAAAAGACAAAGAGGAATATTACATTTAAAATTATATTTATGTTATACGTATTATTTTAGTGACTGGTAGTGGTGGTACTTACATCCTGGGTTCTTTCTAAGGTAGTACTTTCTGACCTCATCATAGACAAAGATGAGCAGGGAGTAAGGCACGGGACACAACCACCACCAAGGTCTGTAAGGGAGGAACGATGAACTTTATTATGATTGCAGTCAGACAAGCAGATGAGATTTAAGGGCCCTGCTCGTGTGCCCAACAGTGGCAACCTGGCAGTGGTGGGGCTTCAGCCAGCAACCTTCTGATTGCTAGTCCAATATCTAAACCACTGAAGTTGCTCAGTTCATTATCTGCCTTTTAATAGATTCAGGAAATATGAGCAAATCTCTTGAGGAAAACTTACTTCAGTGGGTACATCCTAACAGCAACATCCATGCCTGGGCAGTAGGAGAAGAAAGCAGCCAGAGCCGTTTCTTCCAAAAGACCGAAGTTGAGAACTTTGTTTCTGAACGAAACAAAAAGTATGTATGTATATATATCTCAAAGAATTGTGGCTTTCATAAATTAAAAATAGTTGTACATACTTCATTCCTTGGTGGATGAGTGAGTTGGTTCTGGTCTTGCAGATGATCAAGTCGGTCCACTGCACAATCACGATGCTGACGAAAAAGGCAGTGTGGCAGGTGTACTCCAAGATCTTTCTGCGCTCATAAGTCTGTTCGGGACGGAACATAGTCATGAGTCATGAAAAACCTGACTCAAATACTGAAAAGCAAGTAATTGTGATTTTTTCCCCACTTTGGCCAAGCAATACAGTCCACTCGTGTTTTATGTTATGTCCAGTCACATACCCACTGCTGGCCATAGCTGTCCTCCAGGTCGTTGCAATGGGGGTCATCCCAGTTTACGCGCAGCCCAAGCAGGAACAGGGGCAGGAAGCCGTTCTCGGCGAGGATCACAAAGTATGTGAAGAAGCCCCCCACAGCCTGCATCATTCCTATAATAAAGAAATAAAATGACAAACTATGAGCATGTTTCTGGTGTATGCTAAGAGTACAATTGTACATTTACATTGTCAGCATTTAGCAGATGCCTTTATCCAAAGAGACTTGCAGCACAGTTGCAATACAGTCTGAGCAATTGAGGGTTTGGGGTCTTTCTTAAGAGCCCAACAGTTGCAACTTTCTTGTAATTACTAGCCCAGTACACTAAACACTAAGCCACCACTGCTGTCATGGGATTAGGACAGTAAGACTCATGACTGGACTGTAGACTAAAGACTCATGACTTGACACAGACTCTAGCCTAAAGACTCATGACTTCATTAAAGTCTACAGATATCATTTCATTATATTACCAAAACACTAAACGGTTTAGCTGAATTATCTTACCGATTTGACCATAAGCCATACTGATGAGCCTCTCATTGACCAGCTTGTCTTTTTGTGCATCTCGAGGATGCCTCTTCATGATATCGCTCTCAGGACCCTCATACGCCAAAGAAATAGCTGGTACCTGCAAAGGAAGCATGTAGCTAAGTTACTTCTGCACTCTATGCCACGATATTTTAAACAATGGAAGCTCTCCTGGCCTTACCATGTCAGTTCCAAGATCGATGCACAGGATGGTCACAGTGCCCAGAGCAAGGGGGATCCCGGCAATCACAAAGAAGAGGAAGGGGGACATCTCGGGGATCTTACTGGTCAAGGTGTACGCGATGGATTTCTTTAAGTTGTCGAAGATCAGGCGACCTTATGAACAGTAAACAAATTTTTTATAAGGTATAAGTTTTTCAAAATATCAAAGGTTTAGCACACTTGGAAATTTGGGAACTCTTCCCACCTTCTTCCACTCCAGTCACGATGGAGGCAAAATTGTCATCCAGGAGGATCATGTCAGCAGCCTGCTTGGAGACGTCTGACCCGGCAATGCCCATGGCTACGCCGATGTCAGCTTTCTTCAGGGCAGGAGAGTCATTCACACCATCACCGGTCACAGCCACGATGGCTCCCTGGCGTTGGCAACCTTCCACGATGATGAGTTTCTGCTGGGGTGAGGTTCTGGCAAAGACGATCTCGCTGTGATATCTCAAGACTTCGTCCAGCTTCTGGGAGCTCATAGCTTTGAGCTCCCCTCCGTGCACCACACAGGCCTTGGCATCTCTAAAATGACATGACTGATTTACTTGTTCTATTATGAGACTTGCAGACATTTATGATTTTTATGATTTATGCCCAAATGGTGAGGCAGGATGTAGCCAAGAGTCTGAACAGTGGTCTGCTGTGGCCATTGACATTGATGTTCACGATTTCTGCTTACCTGGGGTTTACCTGTTCCAATGGGATGTTCAGACGGTCAGCGATGTCTTCTACAGTCTCACTGGTTTCTGAGATGATCCCCACACCTCTAGCAATAGCTTTGGCAGTGATCGGATGGTCACCAGTTACCATGATGACCTAACAATGGTAAATTTACAGTAAGAACAAATTCTAGATGGCCCAAGACCAGTGGGTCACAAGCCCCTTTGTGTTTTTGGGAGGGATAACACACCTTTTTAATCTAAAAAGTTAAAAAGTACTTTGTGATATGACATTAATGATCATTTACTTACAGAACCTTTGGGATTGTGTAGACATTTTAAGTGTTGCCATATTGGGCAGATTAAATTGATGGTGCTTAATACTGTACCTTTATTCCGGCGCTCCTGCACTTAGCAACGGCATCAGGTACAGCGGCACGAGGAGGATCAATCATAGACATGAGCCCAACAAAGCACAAGTTCTCTGTGGGGAAGTTTGGATCCTCTACATCAAACTCAAAGCTTTCGGGAAACTGGTCATCCGGAAGATTGAACTGGCAGAAACCTAGAGAAAATTGATTTAGTGTGCCTTGCCTCTAGAAAAGTGAATACTTAAACACCATAGGATTGTACCCTACCTAGTACTCTCTCTCCAAGACCGCCAAGTTTCAAGTATACTTTGTGGAAGGCATCCTTCATTTCATCATCCAGAGGCTGCTCCTTGCCCTCCATCATGATGGTCGAGCAACGGTCCAGGATTCTCTCCGGGGCGCCCTTCATCACCAGCAAGTGCTTGGTCTCATTTGAGTTTGGGTTCTTGTGAACTGAGAGCTACTCGATGATGGGATAAATAAATGGATGTTGATCAGTCTTAGAATTCTTGTCTCCAAAAAAAGGAAATAAAAAATTTACCTGATATTTGTTGGTGGAGTTGAATGGGATCTCTGCAATCTTGGTGTACTTTTCTCGCATGTCCTTGACAGAGCCACAGCAGAGCTCAATGCACTTGAGTAAAGCAGATTCCGAAGCATCACCAGTAGTTTCCCTCTGAGAAAGATACATGATGTCTCAAATTTAAATTTTCAGCATTGAAAAGACGTTAAGCATTATGAAGGCTTAAAGAGAGAGTCTTGCTCAAGGGCCCAAAAGTGACAACTTGGAAGTGGCAGGGCTTAAACCGGCACCTTGTTGGTCACTAGTAAAGTAACTTAACCTTAACTGCCCTTGAAGGAGGATCTGTAAAGATGCTTGAATTGCCTATCTGAGGGTGGGAATACCAGAAAGGAGACTCTTGCACAGATACAAGAGATAACTGGGATGACTTTGTTAACCCCGTGCATGCCCTCACATACCTTAAGAACTGGCACGTTGACTTGGTCAGCGAGGAAGACAGCACGGTTACACAGCCCAGCGACCCGAGCCAGGGCTGACCATGTGACAGAGCTTCTGTCAAATGCTGTGCCGGTCTGGTTTTCTGAGGTGTCTGCATCATGGATTTCATTGTCAAACCACATGTGGGCAACAGTCATGCGGTTCTGGGTCAGGGTTCCTGTCTTGTCCGAGCAGATGGTGGACGTTGAGCCAAGAGTCTCTACAGCCTCAAGGTTCTTCACCAGACAGTTTTTCTTGGCCATCCGCTTGGCAGTCAGAGTCAGGCAGACCTAGATTAGAAGTTATTCAGAGATGCTCACTATGCTTCTCTTTCCTCAAAACCTCATTGCTGAAGTTGTGAACTGTTGTGAACTGTGACTTCGTTCTCTCACAATGTTTAGTTTATGCCTTACTTACAGTGACGGTGGCTAGTAGACCTTCCGGGACATTGGCGACGATTAGGCCGATGAGGAAGATGACAGCCTCCAGCCAGCCATACCCCAAGATGAGGGACAGAATGGAGAAGGTCCCGCTCAGGAAGAACGCCACACCAGTGATGATGTGGATGAAGTGCTCGATCTCCTTGTTGATCGGCGTCTGTCCGACCTCGAGGCTGGAGGCCAGGGTTGCGATGCGACCCATGACAGTGCGGTCACCTGTGTTGATCACTATGCCCGTCGCGGAGCCCTCTACGCAGTTTGTGGAGAGGAAAGCAATGTTCTTGGTCTCCAGAGGGTTTTCGTTGGTGAACTGACCCGTTCGGCTTTGGGGTTCGGACTCCCCGGTGAGGGATGAGTTGTCGACCTGTAGCATCAGGGTGAAAAATCTGTTCCTAACTTGTTTCTTTTGTAAAATGGATGGTAAGCCACTTAGCTACCGAACACAGTACCTTGCAACCTTGTGCGGAAATGATGCGGAGATCTGCAGGGATTCTGTCACCACCCTTGATTTCTACCAAATCACCGACCACCACATCTTCAGCATTGATGCTTTTCTTCTCACCATCACGGACAACCAAAGCTTGCTATAGAAATGATAGTATGCATTGTATTATCAAAGACATTCTACAAGATATTGTATTTTTTCTTTGTAGGGTCATAAATAATTATCAGGTCTGTATTTTGAAATCAACTCACTAAACATTACTTAAGACTAAAGACCTGTGAATTGACTCAGATTCTAGGCTAAAGGCTCATGGGCTGACTTGAACTCTAGCCTAAAGACTCATGACCTGACTCAAACTATAGCCTTATCATGACCTGACTAATACTTTGGCCAAAAGACTCATGGCTTGACATCTCCGGTTGACGTACCTGTGGAACAAGTTTCTTAAAGGACTCCATGATCTTTGAGCTTTTGGCTTCTTGATAGTATGAGAAGCATCCGGTAACCATCACCACGGCAGCAAGGACAATCCCCAGGTACAACTATATACATACATACAAAAAATACACACTCACATACATACTAGTCACTTATTCTGTTAAAACAACCTTGAATTAAGACTTATCCTTACATTATCCTTCACAGGCTCACTCTCAGTTGTGACCTGGATGGTGTACGCCAGGAAACAGAGAAACGCACCGATCCACAGCAGCGTGCAGAACCCCCCAAAGAGCTGTTTGCAGAATTTGATCCATTCTGGTGTGGTCGGGGGTGGGGTCAAGGCATTCGGCCCATCGCGCTCAAAGACCTCTTTGGCACGGTACGAAGACAAACCCTTGAAGAGGAAATGGGTCGATATTTCGCATTACTTCATAATGATCACAAAAAGGAGTCGAGTTTGAATCCCAGCTCTGCTACCGGTTGACCGGGCACCCTCCAGCATGACTGACAATGTCAGCAACTGAGCACATTTCCTACTAGTGTTAAAGTAGTGTGGATGAAAAGGTCTTTGAAATGTGATCAGGTGGTTTTACTATTAAACATCATTTTTAATTTGAATGTCAGGATGTCCAGGATGCATTAATGGACAACAAATGTCCTCACCTTGTTGAGATCAGTGCCATATTTACGTTGAAGTTCTTCCAAAGTTAGTTTATGATCATCCTACAATGAAGAAACGTTTTTAGGATTAAAAAATAATAATTTTCTTCTACTCAATAAAAATTTAAAAAACATTAATTATTTGTCCTGACCAGATCGACTTCTTTCTTTAGTTCGTCCAGGTCTTTCTTATCCCTCTTTCCTCTCTTTGTGCCGTCGATGCTCTCAGATGTCGACGCCAGTCTGTACCGATCATTTCCAACCTGAAAAATTATCAACCAAAAAAAAGAACATATAAATTCCAAACTATTATTCAAGAAAACCCCAAAATGCTGAAAAAACCCCCCAAACTTACAGAAATCCCCATTTTGTCCCAAATCACGGATGGAATCCCTCCTTCAGCTCTCTGGATAATCTCTCCAGAGACACAGTCTCTGTGGCTCAAGACTGGGTCCGGGCATCTCTTATACTCCTGGCATCTCACCTGGCCCAGGTTAGGTCACCTGAAGCTCTCAATGACAACCAATCAGAGGCCGCTGTAACATGTAGGAAGCGGGGAGTGTGTGTGTGTGTGTGTGTGGGGGGGTGTTTGTGGATACATTCGGAGACTATTTTAGATACAAGGTGTTCATACAGGTACGTTGGGTGTTCAATGACAGTCGGGATCTCGACCCTTGATGGAAGAGTTTTCTTAAATTGAAAATAAATTGATTGTATTCAACCCAGCAATTTAAGAATAAAAATTGAAATATATAATGCCAAATTTCTTAGCATTCAGCTCATCTAAAAATCAAGTTAGGTTAAAAAAAAGTCAAATTGATGTTAAAAAGCATAGCAACTATAAAAATATATATATAATTGATTATGTGAAATGTAAAAAACAAAAACAAAATTAAATTCAAGAAGAAAAGTTTGGTGGGACTTATTCCACAGATTTATGTTTTAGAAAATAATAATAAGAAAAAAATACTAAATTAATATTAAATACATACACATCAAATAATTACATTTAAGAATTTCTCATTATTGGACACTGTTAAATTTACAGTGATTGTATAATCTCATCATTTAAAAAAATTGATTATATTTCTGTTTAAAGAAAATATATAGTAAAATAAATGTTGAGTATGTGATTTTTAATTGTAAAAAGTAGTATTCGATTCAACTGTTAAACTGTTAATTATTATTTGTTTAAGTTCAAGAAAATGAAGAACAGAAGTGTGATTGCTTGGAATCATATATTAACCATTACTAAAAATGTGTGTAAATAAAATTAACAAATTAAAAATATGAAGGATTCTACAAAATTTCAATACATAAAAAATTATATTTTAATTTTTTTTTTAATTTGTGAATGTTCCTTCATAGCGTAGCTTGCCTAGATTGCTAGAATGAGTGAAAAAGTCAAATTTAATATTTTTTATGAATTTATGTATAAAAAACACAATTCATTTTGTCTTTAAAAGAAGTAAAAGATGAAAAGCTACATTAAAGTAACCTCAGCAGTTGACTGTAAACTCTTAACCGATCTTCCAAAGGCCCTCATGTATGGTGTCATCTTCCCGAGGACACTGGAGATCTTACAGAGACTGTTTACACCGTACACACCCAGGATGCGGCCATCGTGTTTGTGGTCAAATTCGGGAGCACTTTAATTTGTCATTGAGGAGCTCAGGTGACCTCGCATAAAAATTGAAGGTTGAATTTTGATGTAACTCCACCCCCACAGGTAAGTCCTCCGTCTCAATTAGACTGAAGGTGTCAGAGCGGAGGGTCGGCATAGGTTATTAGTTGTACTATCGGAGTTAACATCATAACATGTGGTGAGTACTCACAGTTTTACTCATGATGCTTATACAGGTCATGATACTATTCTTACTATTCTTACAGCCAGGAAGATAAAGTATGTCATTTGTAGACAATTATTTATCAAAATCTTTAATAAACTATGGTTGATGTCGTGAGGTTATTGTTTTCTCTTAGAGAACTTGCATCCTTGGTGGTGGACTTACGTCAATTGCATTCATCTGTTGATCTTTGCACTTGTGAGGAGGGCAAATTAAGTATCCGTCCTTCCTTGAGACATGTTAAAAGGCTATTTCTCGTAAGCCATTGGTTATTTTTGACAATTGGGTAACATCGACCGGATCTTCAAGGCTAAAAACCCTGATTAGTGGTCCGAGTTAGCTGTAAAAAATCAGCCTGTGACTCACATGGCAGGAAATGTATTATCCACTCTGCAAACTACCCAACCCCTGTGGTGTAATGGGTGAACACATTCCATCTCTGAGTTTAGGCCGTGATCACGGTATATATTGAGGAGGACACATTCCCCCCACCAATATGCCAGAAAAAGTCCACAATGTGTTCTTTATAGGGCAGTAACGATTTTGAATTGATGACCCCTACTGTCTTCCTTGGTAGATTACCTCACCTCAATATTTAGTTCATGGTTGCGGCCTTGCTCTGGGTGAAAGTACCAGGTTCGAGACCTGGCAGGGGTACTTGGTTTGCTTATGAGGTGGTTGTTCTAGGGTCAACCAATCAGAGATTATCTCATCGCAAACTGGTTTTGTCACCAAAGATAGTTGGTGTTCCGTCCTTATGAATTTACATTGCAAACAAGCCCAAAATAGGACCGAACTTGTTCTTACACTGGAAATGTGGATGAATGATTCCCCCCCATTCTTTTAAGCAAACCTGCTCTTCTTTACCTAGCTTTTAGCAAGCTTTGAAGCTTTGGAATTGCTGCTGTTTTGATGTTTCTCTTGTGATTCTTGAAAAGGACTTCAATGGTTTTAAATTATCTTCCCCTTCTTATCGATTACGGTGCTATGATATTGTAATACTTTCAGTTTTAAGAGCTGTGTTCAGGACCTTCAATAGTGCATGAGGTTCTTATCTCCCACCTTTCAGCTATTAACGTGGCTAATCATCTCTAATAGGTTTCATTTTGTTGCATTTGCTGAGCATCTTTTAGCTATTAGCGCTTCTACACATTAGGCATTCCCCAGAGATTGGTCCTTGGTCCACTACTTATCTATCTATGTTATCTCTCGGCCAGATTTTCCAGGCCATCGCAGACCTAATTTCGCACATAATGCATGCCACAAAGCAATGGCATCCTGCTTCTAGATGCCAGTCCACATCAGTGTTTAACTTTGCCAATCTTCCAGCATTATTTTATTTGTTTTTATTATTTAATGTAGATGTATTATCTTAAATTTGTGTATTTTCTATTTATATATGTATTTGATATTGTATTTATATTTATTAAGGGTTATTCATCCTGCTGCTATCATATAAGACTACATCCCCCATAAATCATTCCCTGACTATTTAAGATGGTTTTCCAACCATCTCAAGCCATTTGCTATATCTCTCTCTTTCTCTCTCTCACTCTCTCTTACTCTCTTTGTATTAAGCCACTAGAATTTTGGGACTGGGGTGGCCAAAAGATGCCTGAAATACCAGAATGGGGGGGGGGGTGATTATGTTTGTCCTTTAGGTGGATTCTATACGCATGACTTGACACTGACTTGGATTCCATTCCACACTGATGCTCCTGTATAGCATCATCAACTTCTGTACTGTCAGGATTTAGGCAACACACACCTATTAAGCACAGATATAGTTTTATTTTGTTTACTTTTGAGATGAAACAAGGTTTATGGGCAGAGTTGGTACATGTGGGATAACAATGTTTTCCAGTAAGAGGAGATGGAGTGCAGAGTTCATTTAATAATAAGTCTCCTTTTCCACCCAGCCTAAAAAACAAACAAACAAAAACACATTTAGTATTGCTAATGAAACACAAACACATGTTGTCTACATTGTTTACTTTTCACCACTAACTTTCCTTACTTTCTTTACATCACTATCTTAACGCCATTAACTTCACTTAACTAAATGTACACCACTGTTTGTACATCATTCACTTTAAACCACAATTTTACATCCCTAACTTTGTAAAGCTAATTTTACACTAATAAATTTACACTATTAACATGTAAACCACTGTCCTTACACCATAACCTTAGCATGGATAACTGTACTATACAAACTTTTAACTTTAGACTACTAAATTGTGATACTAACTTTAACCATAAATGCTACATGGTTAACTTTACACTGCCAACTTTACACTGCTATCTTTACCTTCTTAACTTAGTGTAGCTAACTCTACACCATTGTATTCACACCATTAACTAAAGCACACAACTAAATGTACACCACTGTCCTTACTCTTTTCACTTTGCATAGCTATTTTTTAACTGCTATCATTAAGCCACAAACTTGATTTTTAATATTTGCCACACTATGCACTGAGTAAAAAGTTAATGGCCACCATTTCTTTTTTAACCTACCTCCTGGATTCCTCCTGAGAAGATATCTTCTGGCCTCATCATAGAAAAACAGGAGAAGGGAATAGGGCATGGCGCATAACCACCACCATGATCTGTAAAAAAAAAGTGAGAAGAGCTTCGAAGGGGTCCAAATAATTTGTGAATCTATCTAGTTTTCTTTGAAACGACTGACTTACTTAAGTGGGTACATTCTTAGTGCAACATCAGTTCCGGGACAGTAAGATAAGAAGGCTGCTAATGCAACCTCCTCAAAAATGCCGAAGATAAGGACCTTGTTCTTCCTACAATGAAATAAAATGTTAATGTTAACTCAGTCTAGCATTCCTAGCTTATTATTATTATTATTACAACAAATAATATGTTATACAATTATATACAATATATAATTTATGTTGTTACGCACTTCATGCCCTGATGTACGATGGAATTCACTCTAGTCTTGCATATGATCAGGTCTGCCACCTGCATGATCACGATGCTTGCAAAGTATGCAGTGTGGCAGGTGTACTCCAGAATTTTCCTGGCTTCATACGTCTACATCGGAAAGAAGAATCACAAATAAAAAAACTATATAAGCCTTTGCAATAATTACTGTTTGACAAATATCCCACAAAGATCACATAAAGCACAGCACTTCTAGACTTTATTAACAAGTCTGGAAAAAGAAAACCAGGTCACATTAGGTTTAAGCCACACAGTGATACCTGGGATAGGCAATTTTGAGAGCAATGGGAAGAAAACCCAAAGAAAACCCTCATTTACGTGGGGAGTACATGTATACACTGTCTGGGAACCGAACCCGCTACCTCCTTGCTGTCTGGCGACAGTGATATACAGCAACCAATCAGAAAAAAGTCAGGATAGCAATTAATTGTTTGGCAATTAACTGTCAACAAAATACTATTATTATTTCAGAATATGTAGATATCTATAAATTCTTAGCTGTTATTCATACTATTGCACTACTACTGTAGACTATTAAATGTACACTATTAAAATAATGTAATGGTAGATTAAAAGGTTTGATTAAATTTTATGAAGTAATGAATGAAGAGATCTTTTATGGGAAGGGTTCTCAACTTAATTTAGTCATAATTTAATTAAATATACCCATTGTTGGCCATAGAAATCCGTCAGGTCATTGACATTCTTGTCGTCCCATTGGATGCGGAGCCCCACTAGAGATAACGGCATGAATCCATTCTCTGACAGGACCACAAAGTAGGAGAAGAAGCCTGCCGTGGCTTGCATCATTCCTGTAAAAAGTATAAATACAGTGTGTAAACCTATATAAATCCAAAAAACAATTTTAGACCAAATAACTTTGTGTAGCCAGGGTGTTCTTACCAATCTGCCCATATGCCATGCTGATCAGTCTTTCATTGACCAGTTTGTCCGTCTGGGCATTTCTCGGTTGCCTTTTCATGATATCACTTTCAGCTGCTTCATAAGCAAGAGAGATAGCGGGAACCTGAGCAAAAACAAGAAGCACGAGTCATTTAATAAACTGATTTTTCTCAAATAATTTACCAAAAGAATCAAGAGTTCTTACCATGTCGGTACCAAGATCGATGCACAGGATGGTTACGGTGCCCAGAGCGAGGGGAATGCCAGCAATCACAAAGAAGAGGAAGGGGGACATCTCAGGGATCTTACTAGTCAAGGTGTATGCAATAGATTTCTTCAAGTTATCAAAGATCAGGCGACCTGATGAGCAGTAAACAACATTTTCAAGGTGTAAGCTTTTAAAAATACCAAAGGTTTGGCACACTTTTACATTTGGGAACACTTCCCACCTTCTTCCACCCCAGTCACGATGGAGGCAAAGTTGTCATCCAGGAGAATCATGTCGGCAGCTTGCTTGGAGACGTCTGACCCGGCAATGCCCATGGCTACCCCAATGTCAGCTTTCTTCAGGGCAGGGGAGTCATTCACACCATCACCGGTCACTGCCACAATGGATCCCTGGCGTTGGCAACCTTCCACGATGATGAGCTTCTGCTGAGGGGAGGTCCTGGCGAAGACTATCTCCGTGTGATACTTGAGGATTTCATCCAGTTGCTCTGGGCTCATGTCTTTTAGCTCTCCACCATGAACCACACAGGCCTTGGCCTCTCTAGGGTTGACCTGTTCTACAGGGATGTTTAGGCGGGCAGATATGTCCTCGACTGTCTCAGTTCCCTCTGAGATGATCCCCACACCTTTTGCAATGGCCTTAGCCGTTATCGGGTGATCTCCGGTGACCATGATGACCTGGGAAAGTGGAAATATTTCAAGAGGGCTCATTTGGGACTTCTGGTTTCATAGAAGTGCATAGAGAGCTGATTTTGGGCTTACCTTGATTCCGGCACTCCTGCACTTAGCCACAGCATCTGGCACGGCGGCTCGAGGAGGATCGATCATTGACATGAGGCCGACAAAGCACAGGTTGTCCGTGGGAAAGTTCACGTTCTCAGTGTCGAATGTGAATCCCTCTGGGAACTGGTCATCCGGGAGGTTGAAATGGCAGAAACCTGTAAAATTGGTTACAAATTGCTGTTTTACCGCTAAGTTAGAGGCAAACTGCTAAGTACTAAGAGTTTGTTACATGAAGTGAGCAGAAAATATGAGACTTCTAAGTTAAAGTAAAAGACTTTTTGGCAAGTCTTCTTAAACAGTTGTGCTGGCACTGGCTAGGCTCCTGAATGGGTTTAGCCAACCCCTCAGACAGCAGCCATTAATGTCCAACACTTGGGTAGTAATGTAAGGCTGAACCATGGAATACTGAATCTTAGAGGTAGTTGTTTTTTACCATTGTGCCACTTGAGTGCCCATGTAGGGAATGTAGACCTCCACGTTGCAAACTGGAGGCAGTATACCAATCAATACACTAACCTTAATAAAGGGTGCTTGAAAGAGTTGTTTTGATGTTGGACAATATTATTAGCCTCTAGGATGCATGGACCAGTGCACTGTGGTTACAGTCCCAAGCCTGGATAAATGGGGAGGGTTTAGACATGAAGGGCATCTTGTAACAAACATTGCTAAATATGTTGTTGTGACTGCATTTGTTGAGCTGAGCCATTTTTTTGGTAACTCATCCCAGAAACCTACAGAAAACCCACCTAAGACTCTTTCTCCCAGGCCACCCAGCTTCATGTACGCATTCTGGAAGGCATCCTTCATCGCCTCGTCCAAGGCTTGCTCTTTTCCCTGGATTAGAATGGTCGAGCAGCGGTCTAGGATCCTCTCTGGTGCTCCCTTCATCAAGAGCAGGTGTCTGCTCTCCGAAGAGTTTGGGTTCTTGTGGACTGAGAGCTATCAAAACGAGCAGGATGAATTATTAGGAAAAATATTTCTGTACAAATACTGACCATTTTGATCTTTTTGAAAGATACCTGGTATTTGTTAGTGGAGTTGAAGGGGATTTCTGCTACTTTGGGGTATTTGTCCCGGATGTCCTTTACAGAGCCGCAACAGAGCTCTATACACTTAAGCAAAGCAGACTCTGAGGCATCTCCGGCTGTGTTTCTCTGGAAGCCGAAAACAAGAACATATATTAGCATTTGAATTGCTTAGCAATGGAAAAAATAAAAATACATGCTCATAGGCAGGTACCATTAGGATGGGAACTTGGCTCTGATCTGCGAGGAAGACGGCTCGATTGCACACACCAGCCACACGAGCCAGGCCGGCCCAGGTGGCAGAGCTCTTGTCAAAGGAAGCACCACTTTGGTCCTCTGAAGTGTCGGCTTCGTGGATCTGGTTGTCGAACCACATGTGGGCCACGGTCATACGGTTCTGGGTCAGGGTCCCGGTCTTGTCTGAGCAGATGGTGGAGGTAGAACCGAGGGTCTCAACGGCCTCAAGGTTTTTCACCAGGCAGTTCTTCTTGGCCATACGCTTGGCAGTCAGAGTCAGACAGACCTGGAAGGATCGCATTGTGAATATTTATTTGCAAACCTTGTATCCTATTTTTTTCAGCAGTAAAAGTCTTACAGTGACAGTAGCCAAGAGACCCTCTGGAACATTGGCGACGATGATTCCGATGAGGAAGATGACAGCCTCCAGCCAGCCATACCCCAGGATGAGAGACAGGGTGCAAAAGGTCACACCGAGGAAGATGGCCACAGTTGTGATGATGTGGATGAAGTGCTCAATCTCAATGGCAATCGGGGTCTTTCCAACCTCTAAACTTGAGGCCAGAGTGGCGATTCGGCCCATAACAGTGCGATCTCCGGTATTGATCACGATTCCAGTAGCAGAACCTAAAAAATCCCCAGAGAACTCAAACCATGCCTTGCTACCCAGGGTCAAGAAGGCTATTTCATAATTGCAAGGTCACTCTAGTCGTCAGTCCATCGAGTGACCTTGTCTACTTACCTTCAACACAATTGGTGGAAAAGAAGACGATGTTTTTTGTCTCAAGTGGATTGTCATGGGAGAACTCAGGAGTTCGAGGCTGGGGTTCTGACTCTCCTGTAAGGGATGAGTTGTCCACCTAAAGGGAATATTTTCATTAATGTCTTGAGAGCATGGTGTGTCAAATATATTAAAGCTGATTTTTTTGAGGCATTGTTCATGTTACTTTGCATCCGTGGGCAGAAATGATTCGCAGATCTGCAGGGATCCGGTCGCCACCTTTAATCTCCACCAGGTCACCGACAACCACCTCCTCTGCTTTGATGTCCTTCTTTTCACCGTCACGAATGACCAGCGCTTGCTACACAGACAAAATATAATCAAATTGTAAGAAGCATTGTCAATTTAAAATGATTTTAAAACTGGTGGTGCATCTTCTGTGAGTG
>JAYDZF010000011.1:9878227-9892063 GCA_034509105.1 Microcambeva barbata
CGGCCCGGGTTTGCATGTTCTCCCCATATCTGCGCTGGTTTCCTCCCACAATCCAAAAACATCAAAGTGAGGTCAATTGCAGAAAGAAAAAATCCATGACTGTGTTCTATATAACCCAAATACACTTTACAGACGATCCAGGCTACCTACTAACATGCCCTACTTTTTAGAAGTGGCCATACCAGTATCATTGTGAAAATGAATTAATTTTAGAGACGAAGCTACAGGCCATTCTTGACATTACTGCGTGTGTGTGACAAAATTACTCTCGACTTAAGACCAATTTTAGCTTAACCTGGCAACCCGGCTCAGATCGCTCTTTAACTTGATTGGTGGAGAAGGGTCACGTGATCTGTATTGCGCTCGTTCATTGGCCTTATTTTCCATTTCCAGACCTTCCGTTCAATGTAATGATAGAAGCGTTCGAATCGAGGACGAGCTTAGCCGTACCGCGTGTGTAAGCAGCGAATATGATTAACTGGCGGGTAAGAAACAAAATGGCCAACTGTTTAAAGATTAAATGCTTTAATTATATATTTAAGATGTTGTTAATGAGCGGACGTGTTCGTAATATTAGTTAAATAGTGTAGTAGTATACTGTGTTTAGAGAACGCCATGTTGCCATGTGTAGCAAAAATGCTCGTTTATAACGCCACATACACGAATCATTGTTTTTTTTTAAATCTATTTATGCTTATATTCTAAAGGAATGTGAATATGTTGAATATGTGAAATGAAACACTTGTAATGAGACAGTTGTTGTGCCATCTAACATTCCACCCCCCTCTCCCAGTCCTCAGCTGTTCTGGACTTTTCTAGATGGACACCAGTACAGTCCAGTAGAAAGGATTTCCATTATCTGCTCACCTATAACCTAAACAAAACACTCAATATAGCTTAAAATAAATTAAAACGAATGGGATGTATTTTTTTTTAACTATGAAGCTTGGGTAATATTTTATTGTTTTTTTATTATTATTTGAATCAGTTTTAAGAAGCTTTTTTGGAAGGAATTTTAGGTCCTTTCTGAGGGCAAATTCCAGTGGGAACACCTGGTCTGCCATGCTGGAGGATATGAGTACTGTTTCCATACATGGCTTCTTTTTCTTTGAATGCTGTGTGCTAGGCTTTGGAAAATGTCCCAATCTTGCTGTACATCTTGGCAGCCAAGACCCTGCTCTTGTGTCTGGCCTTCGCCGGGGCCAAACTGTACCAGCAGAAGAAAGCCGAGGCCACCCTGAAACAGCAGGTCGAGCTGAGGAGGAAACTCGCCCAGCAGACCCAGGAGCTCATAGACAACAAGAAGGATGACTGAACCGGTGAAAGCTGGTGCGTAACAACCCCCCACGCATCCGTGTACAAGATCATTTCATCTTTCTGACTTGAGACCGTAATCTAGTGAAGGCTGTTTATGTATAGGGGGTGTGGCATGGTGGATAGTCACCTCACAGCAAGAAGTTCCTGGAATCGATCCCCATGGATGAACTATTTTACGTTGGAGCATTCCGGATGTCTCAGGAAAAAAAAAAACGTATGGAAGTCAACAGGGCCTGCATAAAATTGGGTGTGGTAGTCGAATTGGCAAGAAGAGCCAAAAGCTGTGTACAAGCCCACCCTTCCTTATCGGGCCAGGTGATTTGTAGTTGAAATGGTGTTAAAGTTTCAAAAATTGTGGATGAAAACCAGGAGACAAAAATGGGTGGAATAAAAAAACGTGACTGACGGATAACAATTGTGGTCAATACAAACAAACATGTAATCCTGCTTTAAGTTCTTACTGCTAACCTTCCTTTTGTTTCCTCAGGGAGGCTCTTGACAAGATCGGCAGTCATTCAGCTCACCTGAAGCTAATAATGTGCCTTAATGTGTGTTCACTGTAACATTTTATTTATTATTTATGAAGTTTGTAAATAAAATAAACATTTTTACAGTTAGACCTTGCTGCTCATTTAGCCATCTCAATATGGCCCTTCAAATCCCTACATCAACTTTCAGGATAAAATTCTCACCCACTAATAGGTGCCTGTTTGGTGTCCCGATATGTTAGATGATGACCAAGTAAAGACGAAAAAGCCATTTTGGTCAGTGCTGTTTTATTAACAATTGTCCCATAACACATCTGCTTAATGTAATCAACCCCGAATCCATATCAGTGCATATGAGCTACATTTAGCGTTGCCACCCACCGGATGCTGCCATATATAGGATCATTTGGGAATGTCACTTGCCTAAGGTTGTCCTCCTTGGAGTCTCGAAGGATGAAATGTCTTGGTTTGTTGGGTAACCATATTCAACTAGTAGCAATTAAAGCAGGGTTAGCTTTAGCCGTGTGGTACTTTCGGCTCAACAGGTTTTACTCTTGTAGGATACCCTACCTGATAACTCTTCCTATTTATCTGGACTTGAGACTGTCACTACAATGCACTGGTGTGTTTATCCTTGTTGCTAAGACCCTATCTCTCCAATTACCTTGTGGGAGGAAACTGGAGAACCCGGAGGAAACCCACGTAGACACAAAAAGAACACAGGAAGGACCTGGACCTCGCCAAACCAACAACGTGAAAATTAATAGGAAACATGGGATGTACCAGAAACTGATAAAACCAGGACGGGTGGCTGCATGGACAAACTCCGCTACAACTGTCCTCTGACTGTTCTATTTACATCTTGTCTTACACAGACAATTACATCCAGTAGCAAATAACCAACGTTCTTCAACAGTATAAGGCTATTTTTTATAATAAAGTGCATAATACAATTTTAACAACAAAACACGAACATGAGTTTTATATGAAAATTTACATCAATACACGCACGACGTTATAGCTATAGAACAAACGGACGGTATGGTACACCACCACGTGACACTTTGAGTCCGTCTCAAAACATTAACACGCATCCTATACGCGCTCCCTACACGCGCACTATCTAGTGAACGACTCAAAGTGCTGCCTTTTCTTCCCCACAAATCGGATATGACGGTAGAAAATGATGCTAACGCGCCAGCGGTTTGAATCGCCTCTGATAGCATAGCGAGCGAAAGCTTAGGTGGTTGTTTTTGGGACGGACCCATGATTGTTGCGCACTACATACACAAATAACTATTATTAAAAATAACTGTGTCGCTTTTAATTTGTTTCCACTGCAATTTATCACTATGGAATCGAAAGCGTTTCTAAATGACATTTTCTTTCCTGTCGGGAATATGTGCATTTTTCTGCTTTTAGCGCGGTACGGCGGGTACAGGACGTCTGCTGGATGGCTGTGTTCCAAATCGCGTGTACTGCATACTACACTAGTCTAGCATTTGTATAACTCTCAAACTAAGTATTCTCCATACCACAATCAGTATATACTGTGTATTGTATACTATACTAGTACCCCATAATGTATCCTACAGTAGTATATACACTTTAATGTATATCAGACGGAATGTATATGTATACGCGCAGAATGAATTGTATACTACACACTACACAGGTATATACTATATATTACCCTAGTGTATACTGTATACTACACTAGTATGTAGTGTGTAGTGCATAATACACTCTGTATATACTACATACTGTATATTACATAACACAGTATATACTATATACTGTACTCAGTATGTAATGCATACTTGATCTCCATAGTAGTATGCAGTAGAGAATTAATTATGCTACGCTGGCATACAAATGCCCCATAACTTGTCGTGTTGACAGCTCAAGTCCCGCGCTGAGATTGTGACCAGTTGTCGATTTGGAACACAGCCTGCGTCTCCCGGACAAGCACTCAGCTCACTGCCGGACGGCAGGGAAGAAGTCGGGCCGCCGGGTCTGGACAATCTTCGGCCGGGCGCGCGTCCCTCCCTCGGCTTCCTCCTCGCCGCCCGAGCTGTCGTCCTCGCACACGTGCACGATGACGCTCGGAGTGGTGTTGGTGGCGCTGTGGAGCTCGTACGGCTCGCCTGAAAACAGAAACGTCAGTGCAGGGCCTTTCCTAAACTACTGCTGCAGGGCTGGAAGCACATAATTTAATCTACACAAGTAACTTAATGTTATCAGTATGTCTTATTTAATTTTTTTGTATTGGACAGGAGGTGACATGAACACTTTAGGCGTAAGCTTTACTAAATTAAAATATCTTTTTATCATATTATTTTTTAATTCCTTTTAATAAATGAAAGCTTTTTGAAAGCTGGTCTTAATTCTTTGGTAATATTACCTGGGCCAAGTTTGGAGACAGCACACAGCAGGTCATAGTTGATGACGGGCGTGGCGTCCTGAGCCTGCGCCCAGCCCACTGGAGGGGAAGCTGGAGGAGAGATGAGGAACTGCTTCTCTGGCTTTGGAGGCTCCAGTCGAGGACTTCCTATGTGCACGGTCTGATGCACGGAAAATGTTTTTATTGTATACTGCATACTACATTTACTACATACAGTTTACTGTGTACAAAATTATGTAAATACTGTATACTACATTTAGAACATAATGCATCCTGCATTCAGTGCATACTAAATTCAATTTATATTATATACAGCATACTACATTTAGTACCTACTGCATAAATAAATGCAGCATTGAGTACATACTGCACACTTCAAAAAGTGTATACTTTAACTGTACTACATTTAGCAAATACAGCAGTTTGTGGATGCTACATTTATTGCATATTACATACTACACTCAATATATATAATATGCTGCTTATTACACATTTAATACACACTACATACTACTTTTTTTCAGACTTCTGGTACCTGAGCGAAATAGAGCCTCATCTCTCTGCCGCAGAAGTCACTCTTGTGGAGCTTGACCCTGGCTCGAGCAGCAGCCGCCGAGCTGGTGAAGTTGATGCGGACTCGCCGAAAGCTTTTGAAGAACTGGAAAGAAACTCCGGCGTCGAACTCCCGGAAGAGCGCCTCGAACCGCTCCTGAGAATAAAGGAGCCGAATAAAAGAAAAAGAGATGAACAAGTTAGATTGGACGGCTCTGGCTGGATGGGCAGATGTTTCTGCCAGCGTTACCTGGATCTCTGGATGAGTATAGAGTTCGGTCTGGGCAAGCGTCGCTACCAGACAGAAGCGATTGCACTTTATCATCTTGAGGTTCACAGTAAGTAATCCTCAGAAGTGGATCTCGATGTGGCTTGGGCAGCTGGAGTATCTGCTGCTCTGACAGGTCATGGACAAATGATACTTTACCAGAGTCAGCCTGAGCTGCATTGCTCCGCCTCGTAACGTACCGCCTTTCTTTGACTTTTAAGTGGTGTCTGACTACTTTCTATGAAATAAACATTGTAGGGTAAAAACTAGTAGAATCGTTTTTTAATAACCTATATTGAAAGTGTGTTTTCATAACAAGGCAATTACAAGGCAGAGAAATGTAATATTTTATGTTGTACCTTTAGTATATAAAGCCACGTTGTGTTTTTTTATATTAATTTTCCTGAGTATCAGATTCTCAGATCCCAGAGAATGATGAAAATTCTTCTCGGATGAAGGCGAGTGGCGACAGACACTTTGCATGAAAACGAACACCTGTAACCACATCAAAAAACCACCACCGCTTTCATGCTGGCACTGCATGTCTGGTTCCCAAAACTGGTGAACATGGCAACGTTCAAAGCAACAAGAACCAGAACCTGAGTTCTTTTGATGTGAAGGCACTACGGTGATGCTTTTGCAGGCAGGATTTTGTTGCAATATTTATTTCACCATTACCCACCTGCTTTTCCTACCTCTTGACATGGCTTTGCTACTCCTGTACTCAATGTGGGCGGAAAAGCTGCAAAAACTGACGAATTTGCAAAACCATGTTGTGCAAACAAAGATCCGCAAAAGACTTTCCAGGGCGGGGTGGAACAAAAACAGCCGGGATAGTAACAAGACAGCTGTGTTTCTTCTTTCATCTGACCTTTAAAAGATTAGGTTACAGAACATCCTCCGTAACTGTACATGCTCACGATATGACCAAAAGCACCTCTGTGCTAACAGGTGTAACAAATCCATAATATCTAGGGAATTCTATGTTTCCAACTTTGTCCAGTTTTGGGAAGTATCTGGACTGCAGAGTAGTACAGTCAACCTCAAAGCAAGAGAGTCTCGAGGCCCAGGCTCAATTCTCAGGTGGGATGTTTTGGGTCCTTTGTGTGTGGGTCCCATGTCTGTGGGATAACAAAGACGTACTGGCGTGGTGAATTGGAGGGGGGAAAACTGCCTTTGACTTGTTTAAGGTACAACAAATAAATGCAGAAACGTGGAAATGCCTAAATAAATGTTGATAGGTGTAAATGTTAAAAGCATTTATTTTAAGTGTGCTATTATTCATGACAAAAATATATTATGTATTCATTTATTTATTTATCAATACGACACAACCTGTTAGCATGCAGGCCAAAGTCACCCTCTCTGTGCGGACACGGGGTCGTCTCAAATTCTAGTTAGCTGCCTATCTAGGAGGGATTCTAAGTGGCCTCGAGCTTCCCAGGGCAGATGATTGAAACTCCCCAGTTAGACGACAGGTGGCGAAAGCTGCTAACGCAGTAAGCAGGGTTGGCCACGGGCAGTGCAAATCAACAGGCTGTGGCGACACAACCTGCTAGCATGTTGGCTAACGTCTCCCGAAAACGGTTAAACTGGCCATGATAGACTCAAACTGCAAATAAATGACTCTTTAAAGCTTTTAAAAAGCTCAACATTGTCCATACGTTATATAAATAGCATATATGGCGTGATATAAATAGCAAAGATTACATAATTGTATATTATTTTTATATATAATTTGAACACAACAAAGCTAGGCTGTGTTGTAGTTATATAATTATACATAATTGACCGGCCATGTTAATTGAATTATAATAATATAGTAGCAATAAAAAAATAACGTTAGAAAACTAATCATATTTATAGTCGCTAAGATAAAAGTGCAGTGTATTAAAACTGTACTGTGTTTCCCTCTTGCGGACGAACGTTCTCATTACACGGACGATTCCTAAACTTGACTAGTCTTAACCTCCCTTCAAACTCAACCAAGACCAAATTAAGAGTTGTGGTCGATATGTCACTTTACACCCACTTTATCATCCTGGAGAATACACAGGTTGCAGGAAAATGTCTCCCTACTTAAATATCTACCCGGCCCTGCATGGTGTCTAGAATATGCCAAAAGAAACAATCTAATCATTATGGAATGGTATTTCAGCCATAGCTTGTACAAACTAGTGCTGTTTTACTGTACTGAACACACTACATCACATATTACGATCCGAAATCCCTTGACAGAAAGGTTGGGATCCACTCTAGAATGCCTTTGGGATGAAGGCGATTTAGGACAAATATGAAAGACACACCGGCCATGTATTTGGAGGAAAATGGGTAGAGAATATCCTGTTAATTTCCAGAAGTGGCATCAAGTTATCTGGGCTTAGTGGCATCTGAGATGGACCATCATGTTTCCTCTGTGAGATAATCCATATTACAGACTATAGAGGAAAAGGACCATACCTACTTGTATTAGTGACATGTACTATTATACGTGACAGTGCCCTTGGTGAAGGTTGTTTACACTTCTATGAAGCACACCGAGATCTTAGAGCAACACACGCTGCCTTTTTCAAATCCATCTGCTGCTCACATAACACAGGCACAGCTGTGGAGAAAGAGGGCGTGATGGCCCGTCTGCAGTTCTGACCCATCCCCACTAGAGTTTATGTTTAGAGATTTTAAAACCTGTACTTTTACACATCTTAAGGCATGTTTGCTGGAGGAACAGGGCAAAACAACACCCCAAACGTCTTTCAAATTCAGTGAGAAGGAACAGCTACTATAAAGTTGTAAACGCTTTACCGTCCAACACGTGATGGTCCATCTCAGACACCTCCATGCCTAGAGAACTCAACGCAGTGGCAAACTGTTATTTTCGACTTATTTAAGTCTTTCAAGTAGCCTGGGTGACCCTGAACTTAGTTTCCGCACCAAGCATGACCCAGAATACTACATGGGTGTATAAACATAGGGAAGTTTGCGTGTATTTTATGTCTTCTCATCATCAGGAAAGCATTGGGACAGTTGTATTGTCTGGAAGGTCAAGGACTGTCCGTCTGTAGGTCGTGTTTGATGATTCACTGCTCGTTTAAATCACACATAAGGTTAAAAAAAACAAAAGATGTCGACCTGATGGACAGATGATGGCCATAATACCTTTAAATCCGCGTCGCTGAAGACCTCGTCGGGGACTTTGCAGGCGATCAGTGCGTTCGGCTGCTCGTCCACCTGAACCTCCGCCGTCCCCGGTTCTCCGTTCTTCGGTTCCTGCATGGTCCACCAGGTTTACCCCACGATTTAAAGGTTACAGTCGGACTTTGGTGCAGAGGGCAGCGGTCATGCCGCAGTGGCCCGGACTGAGTCCTCCGCTGTCGCAGTACAACGCTCCTTCATCTATTCTCTCTCCTTATTAAGACATGCACCCGTCATACTGGCTCCTTAGAGTGTCCTAATATATATATATATGTTTTTATTGAATATAAATACAGCTCAGGTTTTTCGCAAAGCGAAAATGACGCTTATTTATCCGGGAGAAGAATCAACCGAAGTAACGGTGTCGCTGGATGTGAGCAGGGTTGCCAGATGGAGCACAAAATCCCTCAATTCACAAGCTAAATTTACCACTGACAATCGAAGCTAAACTAAACCTTAAAATAACAAACAATAATACGTTTAAAATTGATCTCTTTCACATCCTTTAACAATGTCTAAATTGTGTGCCAGACAAAGACATTAAGAGAAGGCAGAATGTGCCCTGACTTTGAGGTAAACAGGCCACACACAACCAGAAGGCCTCTAATCTACTACTCTTTTTATTAAACGTTTTAAATTCTTATTAAATATCTATATGTAATTACATTTCTCACAATTTAGAGAAGCTAAAATAAGCACTTACACACTTAGGTAAACAGAGAATTCAGCCTAACGTCTGATAGAACCGGCCTGTTGAAGAAGCTAAAATAAGTCCAGAAACACTTTAATATTATGTCTGACAAAAGAGCTAAAATTTGCTTTGATTTTATCATTTCGTATTAATATCACTGTATTCAATGTAATGTCTGAAACATTGGAGAAAGGCATCTGCAATATGCTGACATGAAAAAGTACATTATGCGCTGTACGGTCTCCATATGAACCCACCTGGCACAGGTGAAAGGAAGCATAACAGTAATGTGTAAGGATGCGTGCGTTCAAGGCTGCTAGAATAACCAGGTTCTAAGACAAGTGCATTTTAAGAAGCAGGTCATGTGATGGATCAGGAGCTGAAATTCACCCTAATCCTATTAACAAAGTGTGTGTGTGCATCTGTGTGTGTAAGAGAGAAATAAAGTGGCCCTAGTTACAAGCCTTTAAACTCTGTATGAAAATCTTGTAAGCTGCATTGAATGCTCCCTCATTATTCAGTCAGATAATCTCTCAGATTTGGAGATTTGTGTCCTATAAAAAGAATTTATACCACAACTACTAGGAATTTGGGCGTTATAAGGGATTAGGTTTGTAAGATACATATAAAAACAGATTACCTTGGTAGTTGAACTTTTTTTCACTTCCTTTTTTATCAAATACGTTTTTGAAAAGTGTTTTTCTTGTACTTGCTGTCGTTTTATTCAGACTTGACTACTTAATACAGTATGAGAGTTGTGAAATTGTGACCTCTCTTGTCCAGTGTGTGTATTGTCAGACCAGTCCAGTTGATAGTTTGGATAAACACTCTGGTACAGATAGGTGTTGACCTTATATCAATGTAGGTCCATGCCAGTCCACAAAGTTCTTGGTACATTCCATATACTCTAGAATCCACCCATCCAGGGTGTAGCCAAAACTTCTGTAGGTGGAAGGTTGCTGCATTCCGGGTTAAATTGACCATCATGTTCGAATGAATTTCTAAAAAGATTATGAACAAGACAAGACTTGAAGTATCTATTTTATTGATTTAGGTTTGCTCAAGTCATTTGGGTAAGGGAGTAAAAACAATCTTAGACAATGTCTGCTTTGTCCACATGCGCACATGCGGATGCTTCAGATGCCTCAGTGCCTACACGCTGGAGAATACATTTATAAGAACAAATCTCATAAACAGTCCATTCAGTATTGACTGTTATATAATGTCCTCTTTCGGCTGTGTGATACTGGCGTATCTTTCTTTGCCCTGAATATCAGAATAACAGTGCAAAAATAAAAATACAAATTTGCCATTTTCATTTGTTTTGGAATCGGGAACAATGGCTTGGTTTGATGTAGCAGCTAAAAGGTTGGGATTTCCTTCTATCGAGCTCTTTGTGAAGGTAAGTCGTTTGGCTAATTCATACGTACAGTCCACATAAACAATGCTGACTGCTATGCAAACCGCTAAGGCTAAACCAATATGGAACATGATTTAACATTCTGCAAGCTAACACATTATTAATGCTAAACATGAACTAGGATACACAGGACAAGACCGTATTCTTTGAGCCAGGACTGCTTAGTACGTTGATTGCAATCTACCGGTCAACCACAAGCTGGTGGATTAAGGCTTCTAACAGATCAAGGTGATTGACATACAATCACACTTCCCACAGTTTTTTTTACTTTGCAGTTAGCCTTCACTTAGTGGACATTTTGAGAAATTAAATTTATTACAGGCTAGAATAAACTGATGTATGTACTCTCCGTGTCTCTGTGGCCTTTCCCCAGATTGGAAAACATGCCAGTAGTGGACATTGCTGCTTTAAATTGCACAGGCAGGTGTGAGTGAGTGGATAAATTAGTGAGATGCTCTGCAATTCGTCAAGGGTGTGTTGTTGTCTTGCATAGTGTTTGTGACACTTAAAAAAACTTCAAAATGATAAGACCAAGCAGGACGCCATGCCAGACACATCCACGCGAGACATCAAGCAAGATACCAAAAACACCCTAAGCAAGATACCACCAAGACAGATACGAAGAAAGACATCAAACAAGATATCAAAATAGCCTCTTGAATGAACCACTTAAATCCCTTGAGTAATTAACCTACAGTGAGCTTCAACTGTGGATCATAACAACAATGGCGTTGACTTGACAGTGTAAAAAATAGTTTAATGAATGTAATTATTCTTTATTTTTTCCCTCTTTTTATTTAATCGTGGGTGTTACTTGTGGTGACACAGTTTGACATGAAATGCATTTTCAGACAAATTACCACTTTGTTTTTTTTAGGCGGGAATGGATGGAGAAAGCATCGGCAACTGTCCATTCTCTCAAAGACTCTTCATGATCCTTTGGTTGAAGGGCGTCATCTTCAACGTCACAACTGTGGATTTGAAGAAGTAAATCTTTTTTTCAAGGCTGTAGAAACAGTACGGGGCTGGGAGCGACTCAGTAAGGTTGTAATAGCTATCTGCAGCCATTCTGACTGCTGCGCATCCAGAAGTTAATGGAGAGCGGATGATCCACAGAGATGCCATGACCATCATGGTGCTTCCACGCATGCTCACTATGAAATCTGGGAGTCAGGGTAGTACCAGGGTAGTTTTGTCCGAGTACTACTCAAACTCCCCAATTACCCAGCATATGTGGTAGCTCATGGATGGACTCTCCCTCCAGCAGATGTGGGATGTGCTGCACTCAGCATGGCTCCAGTTGCCTAGGGACAGCCTACAAGGACCTTCCTAAGGCACTCCTAGCTCATCTAGCTGCTGTCCATAAAAATATCAGCTCTGAGCGGTGTGTCTTCCAGAAAACCAGTGGACCTACAGGACCTTGCCCCAGGCACCAAACTCCCGTTCCTGACCTTCGACGGTGAGGTATTCACAGATGTCAACAAGATCGAGGAATTACTGGAAGAAAAACTCGTCCCACCAAGGTACAGGATATAACAGATTTTCTGTCACCCAGATGTTTTAACACTGCCACTGAAGCCACTTTGTTCCTCTTGTTATTTCCAAAGGTTTCCTAAGTTGGCTGCCAGGCATCCAGAGTCCAACGCGGCCGGAATCGACATATTTGCCAAGTTCTCAGCTTACATAAAAAACTCTCGCAAGGATGCAGATGACGGTGAATCAGGAAATCATTAATGAAATTGTTAGAATTCGTCAGTACAAAAGTAGTAGAAGCAGGCTACAAAATTTCAGAGGGGGGAATGATTGCACTTTTTTCATTCATGTAATGTTAACGCATTTATGGGTAATTTTCAGTTTTGACTGTTCCTGGGTGTGCTAGGTTTATTTCTAATTGAATAGAACAATACTACTCATTTTGGCCAAACACATAAACAGAAATAGTAAATCTAAAAAAGATAATTATGTCGTATTATGTACTTTCTTTTTTTCCCCATGACTGTATGTTTATGATGATAATATAACTGTATTTACATAAGCACATATGTGTTTGATAGATGCATCATCCCCTGTCTCCATTTAGGGTTGGAAAAAGCTCTGTTGAAGTCTCTGAGAAGACTAGACAATTACCTGCAGACTCCACTACCAGAGGCCACTGCTGACAGCCCTGATGACCCCGGCCCGTCTTCGAGAAGCTTTCTAGATGGACCGGACCTCACTCTTGCTGACTGCAACCTGCTTCCTAAACTACATGTTATCAAGGTTTGAGATTTGAGCTCCTGTGAAGACACTCCATGTAGTTAAGTATTAGGACACCTACGTCTACTGGAGCATTTCTAGACATCCAATCATAAATCTGTCACAATCTACACTTTAGTTCGTCCCAAATGAGTTTCTCAAATTAAACAAACTCTGCCATTCATGTGTTTGTCACAGGTAGTAGCAAAGACGTATAGAAATTTCAACATTCCAGACGACATGGAAGGGATCCGGCGATACCTCAGCTCTGCCTACCAGAAAGACGCATTTAGCGATACCTGTCCCGCCGAGCGAGAGATCACGTCCGCCTACCTGGATGTCGCCACAAGAATCTGAGCTCACCGTTTACCCGCCGTTAATTTGATTCCTAATAAAAACATCTGTGAATTGTGTTGGCTTTATACCATGGACAACAACCAGAGATTAAGTGATCGGGTCCTTGTTAATTACCCTATTCGTTTGCACAGACTGTAAAAATGGGTTGCCTGTAAGGAATGTAAAGAAAGAACAAAGAACCGAAGAAGAGCTCTGAGAAGCATCAGCTACAGGATTGTTCCTTAATCCGTCTCCCGTGGACGTTCTTCCAAGTTGTCCAAGTAACCATGCTGGGAACAATTCGCAGAGAACAATTCAATGCTTTTAAAGGAATAACCATTGTAGGTGACCAAATATACTTTATCACCCTGGCAGAGGGAACTCACAGCAGAGCTAGAGCAAACAAAAGAACAGAAGCAGACAAAAGGGCCGAGAGAGCGAACAACATCAACCAAATCTGTACCTGAGCTCTTCCTAGATTCTGAACTAATTCATAATAATCACCAAAAAGGACGTACAAAAATAAATTTCTTTATTTTGGGGACTTGTGCATGCTTGGAAATGTTTATTTGATTCTCACAGAATGGGTCGTTCAGCCTAGTAATGGCGGTTAACACACAGTCATGCAATGATACTACACTCTTCATGGCGGGTCATGTGATCAGTCATCGCGTATCGGATGCGATTTCCGGATCGGCCCGGCGTCAATTCTGGGAGCAGTACTTCCAGAAACAAACTGTAAAAAAAAGAAGGAAATAAATAAATAAACGAAGAAAGAAATATAAATAAAATAAAGAAACAAATACTAATATAAATAGTATGATATTTTTTTTAGATTATTAATAAAAATAAATGAAAGAAATCTAAAAAGAAAATCCAAACACCTCTCTTGTTGGTCTTCTTGGGAGGCGAGGGTAAGGATTTCTTGAACGC
>JAYDZF010000011.1:9948362-9959638 GCA_034509105.1 Microcambeva barbata
TAAACCAGGACGACGAAATAATTTCTTATAATGGGCCAAAGGTTAATCTCAGTGAAACTAAAAAGTTATGTTTTATTATTCGATTCAATTACTTTCTTACCGAGCTCGGTGAGGCGAGGCGGCGTCTTGCTGGCACTGCGCCGCCCCCTAGATGGTGACCTCTTCTTTCGCAGGATAACCACAGGGGACCGGCTTAGCTCCCGTTTCCAACGGTCTCTCTGGTTGAAAGTGTGGCTCCGAAAGTCACCCCGCCTCCGCCGGGAGCCCGACCGGGAGCGAGACCTCCGTCTGGACCGGGAACGTCTTTTGTCTGGGGACCGAGAGGTCCTCCTTCTGACTGGGGAACGGGATCGCTTTCTTCTTGGGGACTTTGATCTTGAACGTGATGTTGACTTTGGTCTTTCTTTCCCTTGGGACTTTGAGGTTCTCCTATTTCTTGGGGACTTTGATCTCCTTCTGGGAGACCTGGCTCTAGATGGAGACTTGGATCTTCTTTTACTAAGAGTCTTGGATCTCGAATGGGACTTTGATCTTCGCTTCTTAGACTTGGAACGAGACCTTGACCTTCCTCTTGGAGACTTGGCTCTAGATCTTGTTCTTGTTGGAGACTTCGATCTCCGTGTTCTTGGAGACTTTGATCTTGAACGGGACTTGGATCTTCTCCTCCTTCCTGGAGACTTGGCCTTAGAGCGGGACTTTGATCTAGAACGGGACTTTTTTGGTGAGCAGGCCTTCGATTTCATTCTCTTTAATGACCTTGATCTAGAACTAGATCTTCTTCTTGGAGACTTGGACCTCGAACGGGCCTTTGGCCTTTTTCCTTGAGGCTCTGATCTGGAACCAGACCGCTTTCTCCTTGGAGAATTGGAGTTGGATTTATTTTGCCCTGGCGAACAGGCCTTTAATTTCTTCCTTCTTGGAGATGTGGCACTGTCCCTGGAAGAATGTCTGGGGCTTCTACGCTTAAGTGGAGAGTTTGATTCCTTGCTGAAGGGAGTCTGAGACTCCTTCGACTCTGCGGGAGTATCGTCACTCTTTGGATCTTTACACGTACTAGACTGCTCTTCAGAAATATCTTTGACATCCGGCATGGCTGTGTGCTCAACTTTGACACTGGGGACATTCACGTCCAGGAAGGGGATCGGTCTCCACGAGCCCGAGGGTCCCTTCTCTTTACCATCGCTGACGGACCTACCATTGGTCAGGCTATCTGAGGGCTTCCCAGACGCTGTACATCTTCCGTCTTCGCTGAGCTCTTGCTTTTCATCATCGGGCATCTCGCGCTCATGCTCAGGATCTTTACAACCAGATATCGATTTGGACCGAGACCTTGAACTCCGGGTTCGTCTCAGAGACCTCGGGTCCGATCTGGAGCGGGACCCTCTGCTCTTGCTCGACCGGGATTCTGGATGCCTTTCTTCCAGACCAGAATTCGACTCTCTTTGGTCTCTTGGTGACCCGGACCGACCTCTCAGCTTGAGCCTAGAATTCGAGTCGGACTTCGATTTAGATCGGCGGGATCTAGACCTCTGTCTGGAGTCTGATCTAGAACGGGGGCGCTGAACAGCTGCTTGAGACGCCGGCTCAAGTTTGGGGACAATATCGGGTAAATCGCGAGACCCCTCCTTGGCCCTCTCGGTTTGTCTGGAGGCTCTCGCGGGCGCCGGCTCAGACGCGGAGGAACTCCCGGGATCATTTCTTTTTCCCCTTTCCGCATCTTTGTGTTTCTTCTTTTTCCGTCTCTTCTTTTTCTTCACGCTGGAAAGAACAAACATGGCCGTGTTCTAGTTATTCACACCCATTGAGCACTTTATTAGGAAAGTGCCTCCGATCAAATCAATATTGAATCAATATAATACCTCCGTGCCTCCTCCTCAGATTCCTCACCCGAGCCGCTCTCCTTGCCTTTCTTCTTTTTCCTCTTGCTCTTGTGTTTTTTGTGCTTCTTGTTTTTTTTCTTACGCGGCGTGCCCGATTCCCCCTCACCTATCGAATTCAAGATCGGGCCTTGATCTAAAAAAAAAAAAAAAAAAAAAAAAGAAGAGAGAGAAAGATTGAATCTGTCCTATCATATAGGGGCCTTTCTCTGAAGTCAAGTTCTGAAGAGGACAGATGAAGGACTCACGTTTGGTGGTGCTCACAGTATCTTTGTCTTGATTAATTCCGGCCCGTTGGTCGGCATGTGTGTCACTGCTGTTTGAAGCTTCGTGTCCTGTGTGACTGAAGGCAAGGAAAGAAAACACAGTGAACTTCCACTTGTTAACGTTTCTGCGGAAACTCATTCATGGACTTTTGGAACTGAACTAATTTGCGGAAGGCCCGCACATTCACGGAATTCACTTGAACTCTAGTTTATAAGCTGTAACCCGTTTCCGTTCAAGGATCAGCCACTGATTGGTTAGCAAGACAGCTGCCGCTCCATAATCAATATAACTGGACAGGGTGCCAGTGGACAGGTACAAAACTCTGCAGCAGAGCGTGTTAATGATAAAAATGGCCATTTCAAGTTTTTTTTGTGGTTTTTCACTTTCTCTTGGCATGTAACCCGGGAAATTGTACTCAATATATGGATTTCTATTTAACACCTGCAGACAAATAAAAAGTGACCGAAGAAGTAGAGAAGTTAAAATACCATCAGGTAACTGAACAAGACTAAATAATGATGAAACTGCGTGGAAAAAAAAGTCAAAACAAGTTATTTAATGTGAGCAATAACGTTATTAAATAACCTTAACGGAGATTTGGAAATCTGAGACTTCTTTACACTTAAAATATTTGAAACATGTTTTAATAATGCCTTAATAAGGCAAAATAGTTTTTTATTATTATTTTGTGATTAATAACGTGACCTGGCGGTGTAAACGGATCCCATAGTGTTATGGGATGTGATGTACCGTTACCTGCCTCAACCATATAATTTCAATTCATCTTCAAACACGATTCTATATATAGACACGAATATATTTAAGAATAATATAAACGAAAGATTGGAGTTTATTTTAATATAAACGTCCGCGACGTAGCTCAGCGCTTTATGTGTTGCTAAGCTAGCTTAACCTCTTGAAACTATCACATTAGTGGCGGGGCTAAATGTAAATAATGCGCGTAATAAGCGATTTAAAAACAATTTTCGAAATTCACCTCTTTTCTTGACTTTCATCCTCGATTTCTTTGATCTTATTCATCACAAAATCGCAAAAGATCTGGTCTATGTTGGTAGACATGACTGCTAGCTGAGTTCTTCTCCTTTGCTATACTTGGATGTTTAGCTTTTAGTATGTAGCTTATTGGCGCCCCCTATTGAGCAGAACCACTGATATTCATCACGTCAGGGTCGCGGAGGCTCCTGCGATACAGGCTCATCGCTGGAAAAGATTTACTTTATTAATTATACAGTGTAAATCGAATTCAGGGCACACAGATGTATCGGTTCGTTTTGACGATACTTTGCCACGGAATCGACACATTACATGTTCGTTTGACGTCCACATAATGCGGGCAGTTTGAAAGAATCGTTTCGTTAACGGTTTGACTTGGAGTCGACACTTGATACTTAATGAATCATTGACTCATTTTGATCGATTATAAATTTGATTCGTTTTTATTTAATATTTCGAGGCCAACACTTAAGCTTTTAATAAATGTAAATACACATTTTAAATACATTTGATTGTTTTTAAAGTGGTTACTGTTCTCATTGGCGAGGAGCCAACTGTCTCAAACCTAAGTCGCTGACACACCAGCATTAGTCCAAAGTTGATATTTCACCATACTGATAAGAACAAAATCACTCCTTATCGGGTCAGTGTCTTTTATTTTGAATGGTTCATTGAATGTTTTGGAACATGTATCTGTGATGAACTTGATCTGCACCTTTGATATCAAGTTCTTCCCTGGACCAGAGGGTAGTGGGTGAAAGTCCAGAAGTGATAATGAAATGATCAGACATCTCAATATTTCTTCATGAGTCAGTAAACATTCATTACGGTTAACATCACACCATAGTTTTATTTTTTGGTCTTTAAATCGTTAATAACATATATCTTTAGAGTAGAAGATGGATGCTTTAGACTTCCATGGGGTAAGAACAAATGGAAGCTCTCTTCAGGCCGCAGTCTACTGCTGTCCACCAACTCTCATCTGTAAGACACAGTCAGAGAATGATTTATATCTTATATTCAAACAGTTCTAAAACTCTGGCTGGAATGTTGGGATTCAATGATTAGAAAGGCCTCCCAAATATATAGTAGGTGGAAATCGATTCCTACCCATTTTGAACATTTCCACACACAACTCTTTGTGTTCCTGTATGTTGGGGTGACCTGGCATCCAGTCACTGTAGCTCCATCTGGTGGCATCGGTCCACTGAAACTGGTGTTCCTGGACAGAAGATGCAGAATAAGTACCAGGTGAGGGGCCATGAAAAACAATAGTTTTCAAGTCACTATAATTTTAGGAAATGTAATTCATTGTTAAATTTATTTAGTGTTCAATTAAAATTAGAATAAAATTAGCAAAAAAAGTGATTATCATTCTTTGGCCACAAGGCCTTATGCGTGTATCATTTTCACACACAATAGTGGCAATACAAGACAACCTACAGACAATAGAATTTATTCAAATTAAATACCAAATTTAACCCTTACTTTCAGTTTTTGTTGTTGTAGCTTAAATTTAATAATATTTTATTCGCCCTGAACTTGGTACTTGGAACTGCCACCCCATCAAACTCCTATACAGAGGTCCTGCATTTTCCTACCCAACTGACTAGTGGCCAATTCCTTCTGCTGCAGGCACTGACAAGGCAGCACCCAGGCTTTGGGGAGCAGAGCCGAGATCCAAACATAGACGCTCACCTTCACGAAGCCTCCGACCCAGGTCAACACCAGGTCACTGGTGGCACTAGTCACTATCGCAACAAGTCGTTTGTGAATCTCAGAACTGGGCACAGATGCCAAATGTCCGAGGGAGGAAAATCGTTTACAGGAAGCCTGTGAGTTGAGGACACAAGTTTTACACAATATAAAATTATAGAGTTATTGTTGTTTCAAGTGGAATAGTGGTTAACCTCGGCTTCACGGAAAGACTGAAAGTTTGGGTTGAAAAGGTAGCATTTGCCCTCAATGACCTCCCCTTGGCAGGAAGAAATCCTTGTACCTGCCAAAACAGACACACCAAGAGATTTGTGTGCTATTAAACAAGCTGTATTCAACAACATGTATTCTAATCATTCCCATGTGAAATGGAATTGTACCAAAATCTAATAATTGTAAAACAAAAAAAAGTAAAACAAAAATAGCATTGAGTTGTTTTTACTTACTTGGCTTAGCAGGACCCTCATTGTGCCTGTTGACGATATTAGCATACTGGTACTCAAAACCACGTCGGAACTCTTCACTGGGCGATGAAATATCCACTGAAGAAAGAACAGTGGGTGGTAAAATAACAAACTATTGCTTTAAAATATATTCAAAATAAATATCCCAATGCTTTGCTAACCTTCGTTCCTTTCCAGAGATTGGAGATTACTTGAAACTGATTTCTTGATGTCTTGGATTTGAGCGTGTGAATATCCAATGCCACGTTTGAACTCCGGAAATTCTACTGTGGTGAAGAACAAATACATACTTAACTTATACTTAAATTATGATCATTTAAAAATACACATCTTGTTTTTATATATAAAAAGGTACCATGATTAGTTGTGTCTGAAAGATCCATGAGTTTGTTGGACACATGTTCGGGGCCTTGTTTTCGCAGTTCAGGAGCTTCCCTCACAATCTGATCCTTCCTGAGTTCCACCGGAGTTGCCTTACTGTTCTCGTTGCCTTGCCTGAACCTCTCGACTGAAAAGAAGATCACAGTCGTCAAACATACTAACAAATGAGAGTCGCCTCAGGTCCAGAGTCTACCCAGAGTCACAGTTAGTTTACTGTCATTCGTTAGGAAGCGGAAGGAAACCAGATTCACCAAAGGTAAGCAAATGTAAAGAAAACATGCCAGTCCCTAAAACCAATAAGCTGTGTGGAATCTTCTGTGCCACTGATGGCTAGTTTTGGTCTCACACTCACCGTTGGCTTGCCTCTGCATCTCTGATAACTTTGGCAACTGCAACCCAGTCTGAAGATCCACCAGAGTTGCCTGAGAGTCCTGAGTGCCTTGTCTGAAGCCCGGATTAGATGCCGGATTGTAGACTGTAGAGAGATCTTAGATTCAATCTTAGGAAAAACCTTCACAGATGGTACAATGCTACGTAGACGTACGCTAAAACCCTTACAGCCTCCGACTCTCCTGTCCATCTCGCTGAGGTGCTCCATTAACAATCCGGTGTTGAGGTCCACAAGAAAACGTCGAGATGGTTCGGTGCCTTGTCTGCGCAGCTGCGTAGCGACTACCTTGTGGATGGTTTGATCCTTTAAAGCTTCGATTCTTTTCAGGTCCCTCATAATCTGATCCTTCTTGAGTTCCACCAGAGTGGCCTTACTGTTCTCTGTGCCTTGCCTGAAACTGTCCACTGAAAAGAAGATCACAGTGGTCAAACAGATTGACAAATGAGGATTGCCTCGGGTCTGTACTCTAACCAGAAATACCAGAGCCAGTTAGTTTACTGGCGTTACTTAGGAAGTGGAGGAAACCGGAATCGTGAAAGGGAAGTCAAGCCGATGTGAGGAAAACACACCATGCCAGTCTCCAAACCAATCTGGAGGTGAGGTGAAAATCTAGGTCTTGCTCAATCGAGGAGTGGTCTGGAATCCATCAAATTATTCCATTGCTTGTTTTTTTTTGTCTCACAAAAACTCACCGTTGGCTTGCCTCTGCATCTCAGATAACCTCGGCAATGCCAGTCCAGTCTGAGGATCCACAAGAGTTGCCTGAGAGTCCTGAGTGCCCTGTCTGAAGAGCGGATTAGATGCAGGATTGTAGACTGTAGAGAGACCTTAGATTAAAACTTAGGTAAATCCTTTACAGATGGTAGAATGCTTGGTACAAGTACACTAAAACCCTTACAGCCTCCGACTCTCCTGTCCATCTCACTGAGGTGCTCCTTCAGCAGGCCGGTGTTGAGGTCCACAAGAAAGCGTCTAGATGGTTCAGTGCCTTGTCTGCGCAGCTCGGGATAAACCAATGAACTGATTTTGGTTTCGTCACTTCTCATCATATGAGCTTTCCTGAGCTCCATCAAGGTTGCCGCACTGTACTCGGTGCCTTGCCTGAATCTGTCAACTGAATAGAGACTAGCATTAACTAACGATTCCGGTGCCTAGAAGCACAACCTGTTGGTCACACATGTGCTTGACAGATCAGCCTGCAATACAGCGTTCACATAATTAAGAAATCAACCTGTGACACCTGCAAAACCACCTGCCATTCATCAACATGAATGGTGCTGAACGGTCAGGTTTATATAGTCTGGGCAGAAGCTGTTTATACTTATATCGCTTTGTGACTTCATATTTGACTTACCATTGGCTTTCCTCTGCATCTCAGACACCTGAGCCAATGGCAAACCAGTCCGGACATCCACGAGAGTCGCTCGAGAATTCTGCGTACCCGGTCTGAACTCTGGACTGGCTTGTGGGTTGTTTTCTGTATAGAAACAATCACGGTTTAACATTAAATTAAATAAAAAAATCAATGTACCATGACACAAAACTGTATGACGCACCGGCTTTCAGGTGTCCAGAAGGTTCTGCATCCTGTCTGTGATGGTTGGGAAGATCTCTCTGGCTATGGTGCTTTGTTAGTTCTGGGTGAAGAACAATCTCCTCAGCAGGATCACCTTAAAAAAGCAAAAGGAATTGTTTACAAAAGAAGGCGACAGATCTGGTAGCCAGTTTTAACTGCATAATCTATATGGACAAAAGTATTGGGGCACCACTTCTAATTGTTGAATTTATGTGTTTCATCCAGTAATTGCTAACAGGTATAATAAATCGATCATAAAGCAGCAGCAGTTTAGAGAGCGTGCTTTCCTGTATTGGCTTGACAACAAGCTCTATAAAGATAAAGAAAAGTTCAATTTACAAATCAAGACGCTCCATCGGCTTGCTCAGGAATGAACCAGAACATCAACACATTGTCTCTCATTCTCCTTTTCAGCCATGCTCTCTGCACAGGTGCCTCTCTTTCCACCAACCAGGGTCCTTGCACTGCGTTTGAAGACCCCACCCACATAGTCTGTTCACCCCACCCTAGCAGAAACATCAGCTCATCAGTGGCAGATGTGGCTAATTATGCCCATTATATGGCGTTTAATGAAGAATGAGGTTCAGAATTTCGACGCCAGTGTGCTAGCAGAATCTCCCGCATGCCACCATCAGGACCTAACTATACAAACGTTCCTTTTACGCCTTGTAAGAAGCCTTTTTTTAAAAGAGTGGCTTTTGATTGAGCTGGTAAGCTCACAGTCTCATGGTCCAAATACTTTTGGCAATCTATTGGAACTACACAAATCTCTAATATGAAAAACAGTAATGTTCCAGACAGGTGGGTCTTGATTTACCTTGGATCATATTTGGGACTCTAATATCCCATCCACTAGTTTGAAACTGTAGAGTCTTGTATGGCAAAGGTCTAGCACCAAGACCTGAAACACAGGATGAAAAAAATTACATAGCTTGTTTTCTTCTAATGAATGCATTCCACAGAGGACTGAAATGAAATCCCAGTTTCAATAGAAGTTGCAATGTTGTGCAAAGCATTAGAAAGATTCCCAACATTTTTACTGATCGACTTAATTGCATTGAAATGTGCATTAAAACTCCAAGTCTGTTACTGGCCGTCAAACATTTAATACTTAAAAAAATGCCCATATAAATATATTTATTTCACACGTATAAAGTGTTTTAAGGCCAAATATATAATTCTTTTTTGATCATTGTAATGAACAATATCTTGGTTTTCTCTTACTAGAGCAGTTCTACTTCAGCAGTTAAGGCACTAGTAATCAGACGGCTGCCTCAGCAAAATATCGGTGCTTGATCACATCGTGCACAATAAAAAATGACATAAAAATACTCACCAGCCAGAGTACATAGAAGCAATATAAATCTTAACATGGTACTAAAAGATTTATCAGTTTAAACTTAAGAGCGGACTCCCAATTCCAATTACAAAGTTCTCCAGTTGACCACAAGTGTTGGTCCTTCTGCAGTGTGTGGACTTTCAGGCAGTGAGCCTCCTGAAGATTCACAGAGTTTTAAATATGGGGAGTTTTTTTTATTACTCATCTTTCCAGATATAATGTGCAGGACTTTGAACTTTGAAACCCGTGTTAATCAGGATATTTTTACAAGATGACCATAAATTCAGACCAAGTGCTGGTATTATTTTATGTATGTTTGTCTCTAGCACCTAATACACTTTATTCCATTAAAACTAGTTTATAATCCATCCCTTCTATATTTTGACAGATTTGGCAACATAATGTTACTCGCAATTGGTTTTAAAGTTAGCTAAAATTCTCTCGTTTTAGTTAGCTATTATTATGCCAAGAAATTGAGAAGGCTTTGGTGAGAGACTGTGGAGAGTTTTATGATATTTTACCCAAAATTGTAAACATTCTTGAACTTCTCGCTCTACCCAACATCCCAATCCCAGACTCTCCATTAACTGCTCGTTATTGGTATATTTAATTTTTTTTTATTTGTGTAATTACTCTGCTGCTTTGGCAATGCTAAAAAACGATACATGGTATTCGCCCTCCCTCAAAATAATGATTTAAAACAGTTATCTGAGTTGCCACACTCTCTCTAATACGACAGTGGGACATGCAGGAACTGGTCAGCTGGGTAAAAAAGAGCATGGTAATAGTATTCTGGGTGTTGGGTTGAATGTTATTAATGTAGAGATAACACTGGTTTTCGTAAGCTATCGTTTGCTTGAATGTTGTTATTATTAACAAGTGTTACGCGCATGTGCAGACACTGACTTTCTATGGAGCGTGTTAGGCTGAGTGTTGTTACTGGTAGCGAGTGTCACGCGCATGCGCAGACATTGATTCAGCGCAAGTTGCATTTACAGCGCATGCCTACATTGAGCGTTGGTGACTACAGGAAACGAAAGAGCCGGTAGTGTTTGTTCGTTGCGTTTCAACTTTTACTAATGTAAAATGATTCATATTATAGTACTGAGATGTGTTATCGACTTCTAGTAGTTTCTTAAGCTCCTATTCCATGGCTATGAATTTACACTTTCCATGTTTTGTTGTTCTTACATGGAAGCAGCCAGAAAATGTATTTATGGGCTAAAGGAAGTGTGTGACAGGAGATAATAAAGGTAAATCTTACCTGTCAATACATTTACCATAACATTGAAACGGTTTAAATAAATAAAAGGCCTACTACACTCCAGTTTCTTTATACACGGTACACACTGTATACTACATACTACATACTGCATACTGCATGCTGCATATTACATACTGCATAGTGTATTCGGCATACTGCGTTCAGTATGTGCTGTTTACTGCCTTCTCCATAGCATATACTACACAGAGGATACTGCCTACAGCGCTCAATATGTACTAATGTATACTATTTAGGGTATACTGCATGTATTCTACATAGTCTATACTACATACTTCATAGTGTATGTTGTATTTTACATAGTGTATACTGCATTCACACAGTATATACACCAGGATAAAACGTTCACTTTGATATCGTGTGTTGTATTCTTTACAGGTCTGAAATCCTTGGGGTTATCAGTTTGGAGACGATGGAACTGGATCTGGGCGGTTCTCTGAGCAGCGTGTCCGGTCCTAATGAAGAAGAGGAGAACGTAACGGCTCACAGTGCCATGCTGTGGTCCGTCCAGGAGGCAGCCAGGAGGCAGACGCTCCAGATCGGAGTTTCGGCGTGTGGTGCGACAGCTGTGGTGGACGTGCTCCAGGCGCTGGGGATCACTGCGGATCCTGAAACGTCCGAGCGCTGCGTGAAGACCAAGCTGAGGAGGAACGATTCGCCGCTGCATGATTACCTTCACTCACGCAGTGAAGCCGGCACGTAGATCCCACCACACGCTAACGTCAACAGTACGAGACTGGGAATCTGGTTAACCTCCATTACGACCTCAAACATACTAATGATGTTACAGTAATAATAGTATTGATAAAATAATAATAGTGAAAATTAATTATTAATGCTAACAAAGTAGTAATAATAACTAAATAATTATAAAGTAATAATAAACATATAAATAATAATGAAATAATTATAGTGAACAATAATAATAATCATTGTGGTGGGTAGCACTGTCACTTCATGGCAAGAAAG
>JAYDZF010000011.1:10003754-10014010 GCA_034509105.1 Microcambeva barbata
GTGCCTTGCTCAAGGGCACTTCAGTCGTGACCTGTCAGCTCTGGGAATCGAACCGGCAACTTTCTGATCACAAGCCCGGTTCTCTAACCACCGGGCCACGGCCGCCTCAATAATAATAATAATAATAATAATATACTCTCAGATACAAAAATATCTTCTCAGGATTTGAGAAAAACAATCATGTGCTTGCTACATGAGATAATAAGAATACAGAGCAAAGAGGAAACAAGAAATGATCATTTTTAAAGAAATAACATGATTAATCCCGTGGAGAATTGGTTCATTTATTGAAGCCTCCTCAAAATTGTGAGCCTACACGTGGGAACCTAAAATAAATCAGCCAAAATGAAACGCTGGCAGCTAATTGTTTCATGTGATATTTCAAAGAACATCTTAATAACAAAGTTATAAGTGTTTTGGATAGAGACGGCCACAATGCATTAGTGTGCCCTGGTTATTCTTACCAGTATGATAAACTATGGAAATGTCAGAAGATGCTGTACTGTACTAAACTTAAAAAAAATGTATCTGAAAAAATATTAATTAAATGAGAACAAAATGTACCGCAAAACTAAAAAAAAAAACAGATCAAAGGATGCTGGGATCATGAAGAAGGACTACAATCTGACCCTGGAACAAGCTAAGGTAACTCCAGGACGCCTGACCTGTACAGGCCAGTCATTACCCTGTCCCTAACCACGGCGGGACCATGAGATTAGGAAAAACAGAAGCGGTGACGGCTCAACAGCGCTCACAGGCGGTACTCCGCTCTGCTAAAGCTGCACTAGGGGCAGGTCGATCACCCTAAAGAGCTTTAGCTCACCACATGGGGTAGAAGCGCTTGGGTTTGGAGGTTATCCTGACAAAACAGTGTGAAAATCAAGTAAATCAAGACAAGTAATGGTGCTGCACCGCACACTGGGTACAGATGACTTCAACAGAGCCGTGCCATGTCCAGGCCATAAGCCTTAATGAGCTGTAGTGGGATTAAGCTCAGGGTCAATCTGACCATGCTACAAGCTGGAGAAAAGCTCACAAAGCTGCAATAGGTACTTTATGAAGCAAAACGTTCACTTCCTATATTCCAAATGTAGGACTGCTTTAACAATTAGCCTTCATGATAAAACGTGTTAAAACGTGTCGTAATGTGTAGGTTTTTTGGTTAATACAAATATGAGAACTGAAGTTAGCATCAGTTAGCATCAGCCAAGTCAACTATTTATCTCATTTTGGAGCGAAAGTTGAAGTTTTGGCTGTTTTAAGCAAGAAAAAAGAATTAATATTGTGTTTCTATTTCTTTATATGCAGTTTGGGCACAGAATACAGAATACACAGCGACACCAGGCGACGATCCAGACGTAAAATATTACAGAGAAGATTGATGTTGTGGTGCCATCTGTGGGTTATGAGATGTCATGATTAACTCGTTTAAGTTGAAGGACCTTCTTGGAGATGCAGTGTATGATGGTTTGTTGTGGCTAGACAAGATCGAGATTAGAAATATAAATTAGTATTCACGGTGGCTTTAGTTGGAAGCTTTGGGTACACTTGAACCCTTAGCCTAATTGAACATTAGCTGGCTAGTATAATCCCAGCGTTGACAAAAAAATTTCTGGCAACCCTGATCACTGGATCTTCCCACACTCAATTTAGGCGTTTTATTATTATTATTATTATTATTATTATTATTATTATTATTATTATTATTATTATTATTATTATTATGATTAATATTATTATTACTATTATTATTATTATTATTATTATTATTATTATTATTATTATTATTATTATTGGTGTTGTTGTTATTGTTAAACCCTGAATACAAAGCATTTGAGATTGCAACTTTGAGATTGAACAACTTTGAGATTGAACACTCACGGTCACTGGGCGCCCTCTGGTGGACACTAATATACATTCACGCCGCAACCGGTGGAGGCGGGGGTCTCTTAAGGTGGACCGGATCTCCAAAAACCTGTTAAGCAACAATTCAACCAGGGAACCAGCAGTTCATTTTCACAAGAACTTAATATCAGCAGTTTCACTGATATCCAACATGTAATCACGTTTATTAGGGCTGTTGGGAAATTCTCTTAGTGCCTGACTAATCATGTTATTAGGAAGTTTCCCCTCTTTTTTTACAGGAACAGAAGAGCAGAGTGTATTTCCAGGGGAAAGGGCTAGAGAGTGCGTTCCCATTTTTCGTCACACCAGGCGCAGTTCCACACCTTTGATCATTATCAGGGATTTATGTTCCCTTTCCGAGGGGCCGGTGATGTTTGTTTTTTTGTTCTTGTACGTCCTGTCCATTCACGGTCATCAAGCAAACCCCTTTACATTTAATTGCTTCTTTTTAATTTTTTGCTGTGCTTTGGAGGGAACATGAAAGGAGAAGGGGGTCGAGGCTCGGGGCTTAATTAATTTTGTAGTGGACTCAAAGTGGGTTAATGGTCCTGGAAAAGCTGGTGGCTGGGGAAATCGGGGTCAGCCTGCGTCTTTAACAGTTCGTACGGACTTGCTGGACTCGTTGTGCTCTACCTACACGTAGGAAGCAGATGACCCGGGTCGGCTGGAACTCCTCACCTTCCCATCACCGGCTGTTGCGCAACCTGGCGGTCCCTTGTGTGCTAATCTTTTCTATAAAGTTTCATGATTTCAAGCACATTGGTTTTAAAAAAGTTAGTCATCAATGTGACCAGAAAATCTTAGAAAGAGGTGGGGGGGTTTGAAATGGGGCGGGTGGCATCATCCTACTCCACTGTGATTAATTATAGTGGCGTTGCGCCAGGCCTCGCCTGCGTTTAGTTGCGCACAAGATTTCGTCGCTGGGAGATCAAAGGGGCTCCAGGAAAGGGGTGGTCCTGTTCAGGGGGCTTATATAAAGCCAGCCGGTCTCTACTCAAGCCCAAGAGAGGAGCAGGATAAGATTTGGGGAAGTTAAGGAGTAAAGGAAACTCAGTCGCACTCTCAGTAGGAATTATTCTGCAAAGCTAAATCAAGACTTTTATTTATTGATCAGCTTCGGTACTTAGTTTGCACTGGATCTCACAGTTTTAAGGCTTTAGAAAACGCGCTCCTGTAAAAATCGAGCTGGACTTTATTTACAGATTCACTGAACTCGCGTTTCTCCAAGGATTAAACGATGCTTTTTGTGTGTTTTGCGCTGAGCTCCTTTGCAGCCCTGTGCGTTAACGCGGCGCAGAGCGCATGGGAATCGACCACGACGATCCCACGGACGATCAAGTCAGAGAAGGTGTCCGAAATGCTCCACTTCGAGCTGGAAATCTTCGGGGAGAAGGTCCAGCTGGAGTTAAAGTCGGATCAGACGTTCCTGGCGCCGGGCTTCGTGCTGCATGTGGTGGGGAAGCCGGAGAACCAGGAGGAGAACCGGCAGGAGCTTGACAGCTCGGCCGAGGCGCGCTGCTTCTACTCGGGTACCGTCAACGGAGAGAAGGACTCGGCGGCAGCTTTGAACGTCTGCCGCGGACTCAGGGGCGCGTTTTATTTCGGTGGAGAAGAGTATTTCATCCAGCCTGCCAACACCACTGACGAGGGAGTCTCTTCGGGCGGGGGCGTCCACGTCGTTAGACGTAGAAGCCGGCGGCTGGTCGAGGAGGACACCGGCTCCAAGTGCGGCGTCAACGAGGATGAGGAGAAGATGCCAAAGCACCAGATCCACCAACAGTTCTCGACACCGCCTGAATCACAAGGTACTTTTTAAAGAGTGAATTTGTACCTCTGTTGGCAATAAAAGCTTTAAAGGGCGACGCCACGAAGGATTTATTTTATTTTAGGCGCTCTAGTTGGGAGTCGAATGCTCTGAATCAATTGACGAGTTGCTCGTCTTTTCTCGCACGGGTTTGAAGAACCGACTCTTTGTGAGCAAATACGTTTATGCTACAAAGTACATTTGTTTAAGTTTGTGGGGGTAAATGTTTGAGCTTTAAAATAACGTGTTAGGGGTAATTCTATAATTTAATGCGCAACAGTTGTGAAATAAGACGATTTGCAATGGGAGTCTGAATCAAGTACGGCGTGTGAGCTTGAAGAACCGACTCTTTGAATCTTCGCTTAGGAGCAGTTCTTAACGTTGCACAAGTTTAGAGCGAAGTGAGCTGAATTTCTTTGAATGAACGCGGCATACATACATATTACAAATTGCATATGTTTATGGTGGTGATGCTATACGAATGTGCCTTAAAATACAGCTTTGTGGGGGGTTATTTTGTGATATCATTAACAATATTTCTCAAATAAGATGGTCTGTAAGCGGGAGTCGAATACGATGACTCGGAATCAATTTTGGCTTTCAGACTTGAGTCTTCCTTTCCAGAGCGTAAAAGCGGAGAATCGACACTTAAATGTAATATTACAAACTGTTTTCTTAAATTCTGCCTCTAAATGTGAACATTGAGTTTAATTGCGTTAAGTAATGTGATATTGTTAATAGATAGCCTAATAAAATCCATTATGTGGCGAGTTTCTCTCACTTCGCACACCAACCAAACACGATAAAAGGAAACTAGCTTCCCTTGGCTTAGTTTAGGGTTAACTCAGACAGGAACAAAAGTGGGTGGGGAGGCGATGGCGTGGAAATGGGTGGGAAAAGGCGGGGAGGCCCCGTCTGTCTGATCTGGTGGAAACGTGGAAACGAGCCTCCTGACACAGCACGACGTGCAGGTCAGCACCGGCAGACATTTTCCACAGAATAACTGGCTCCGAGATGCATTCAGGAGCGCCAGAACTTGGCGTCTAGTGAAGTTTAGTGGAAGCTGAGTCATAACAGCAGGCGCCAGGCAGTTTCTGGCACCTTCGAATCAGCAGGTTTCCACATATTTAAGAGGTGCCAGTGATTTTCTTGTTGTTCAGTTCTAAAAAGTCTCTTCTCGGGACCTGCTGATGGGAAATAAATGTCTGAAGGTTCTCAATAATGCAGGTCTTGAAGACGTTCACTTCAAACTTTCATTGTGGAACGTCTTCACGAACCTTAAAGACTTAAAGCCATGATCTGTGACTGTTCAAAACCCTGGCCTGTAGCTTTTCAAGAAGAGGGGGAAATAGCTAATTCCGTTCTTGCCCGTTCCAGGTCATCATAGGTCCCGGCGTTTTGTGTCCACCCCACGATACATGGAGATCATGATTGTGGCGGATAGATCCATGGTGGACTTCCACGGGGACGGATTGAAGCCTTATCTGCTGACCATAATGGCAGTCGCGTCGCGCCTCTACCGCCATCCGACCATCCACAATTCGATTACATTGGCCGTCGTGAAGCTCATGGTGATACACGACGAGAACCATGGACCCTCCGTCTCCGACAATGCTGCACTCACCTTGAGGAACTTCTGCCAGTGGCAAAGACAGCACAATCCCCCCAGCGATCGGCACCCGGAGCATTACGACACTGCTGTGCTTTTTACCAGAAAAGTAAGCCCCATCTCTTCAACAATAAAATATCATAGAATAATGTTTGTCAAGGAAAGTCTTTTAAATGTCTTTATTTGGAAATCTGTTGCTTTCAGGATCTATGTGGTGCCCACTCTTGCGACACGCTGGGAATGGCTGACGTTGGTACTTTGTGTGACCCTGAACGAAGCTGCTCCATTGTTGAGGATGACGGTTTGCAAGCAGCATTCACTGTAGCTCACGAGCTAGGTGAGAATACTTTCTGCATGTTCATATCAGAAAGTTACAAAACTTACCACAAGTGAGAAGTTCTCAAGATGCTGATTCCTAATTCTTCCAGGTCACGTGTTCAACATGCCCCATGATGATGCCAAGCAGTGTGCCAGTGTCAACCGGGACACCTGGAATGCCCACATGATGGCCTCGACCCTGTCCAACCTGAACCAGTTGCAGCCCTGGTCTCCGTGCAGCGCCCTAATGGTGACGTCCTTCCTAGACAACGGACACGGCCACTGTCTACTCGACAGGCCGGAGGAGCCCGAACAATTGCCACAAGCCCTGCCAGGTTCGGTGTATGATGCTGACCATCAGTGTCGCCTTACATTCGGCGAAGAGTCACAGCACTGCCCCGACCTGAGCACCACCTGTGCTGCCCTCTGGTGCACTGTCACCACTAAGAATGGCCTGCTGGTGTGTCAGACCAAGAACTTTCCATGGGCTGATGGAACGTCATGTGGGCACGACAGCATCTGTATAGCCGGCCAGTGTTTGAGCTCTAGCGAGGCTGACCTGTATCAGGTAGGCACTGTTTGGTCCGATGTTTGTCTTTTTTGCTCTGCCGAGTCATCTCTGACAGATTCTCATTTTGGTGTTAACAGATCCCTGTGAACGGAGGCTGGGGAACCTGGGGACCTTGGGGAGAGTGCTCGCGGACTTGTGGTGGAGGCGTTCAGTACTCCTTCCGGGAATGTAACAATCCCCTGCCTAAAAATGGAGGGAAATATTGCGAGGGGAAACGTATTCAGTACCGGTCCTGTAACACTGAGGCGTGTCTAGACACCAACGGTAAGAGGCGAATTTCCTAAATACAATTAGCCATGACTATCTATGAGTTTGATCAACTAGGTAACGTCTTGATTTTCATCTGTGTCCAGGATTGACCTTCCGTGAAGAACAATGTCTGGCCCATAATGACATCTCCTCCCAGGTGTCCTTCGGCTCAGGTGAAGGTGTCGAATGGGTTCCAAAATATGCTGGAGTATCCCCTAAAGATCGTTGCAAGCTGGTCTGCCGGGCAAAGGGAACTGGCTACTTTTTTATCCTCAAGCCAAAGGTGATCAAGAGTGTATGCAACGAAACATCTTGCTCTATCAAGCTAACAGAATAAGAATAAGAATTCAAGACTTTATACCTTCTTCTTCTTTCAGGTAGCTGATGGAACCCTTTGCACCCCGGACTCGACCTCCGTTTGTGTGCAAGGCCAGTGTGTCAAGGCTGGATGTGACCGCGTGATTGGATCCAACAAACAGTTTGACAAGTGTGGTGTCTGTGGAGGGAATGGATCCACTTGCAAGAAATTTTCTGGATCCTTGGAGTACGCAAGGTAAAAAAAAAACATATTTTAAACAAGGGTCCTTGGTTATCGTACGACTCTAACCCCTTTAACGTACCCTTTATCCTCTCTGCACTTTTAGACCCGGCTATCAGGATGTAGTGACAATCCCTGCTGGTGCCACTCACATCGACATCAAACAGCGCTCCCCTGGCGGCCGCCGCCTAGACAACAGCTACCTAGCAGTGGTCAAAACTGACGGCACCTACCTCCTAAACGGCGATTACAAGCTCACCACCCTGGAGACCGACGTCTCTGTGCTAGGTGCGCACCTGCACTACAGTGGTTCTTCTGCCTCGCTGGAGCGCCTGCGTAGCTTCGCTCCTCTTCCAGAGCCTCTGACCATCCAGGTACTTTCAGTTGGCGAGTCGCCTCGCCCCCGCGTAAAGTACAGTTACTTCGCACCTCGCCCCACTTCCGACTTGTCCGGTTCCAACCGCCGGTCCATCAACGCCATTGGGGAAGCGGGAGGCGCTGAGTGGACATTCTACGAGTGGGGGCCTTGTTCACAGACCTGTGGGGAAGGCACACAGAACAGGGAAGTCCTGTGTCTGGATGGCCAAGGTCGACCCTCGTTGGATTGTCCTGAAGAGCTACGTCCATCTTCCACTCAGTCTTGTTTTATTCACGCCTGCCCATCCTGGGTGGTCGGAGAGTGGTCAGCCTGCTCCAAGTCCTGTGGGAAAGGCTTCCGGAAACGTCCGCTGCATTGTGTGGGGCACGACGGCCATGCCCTGCCAGGCGACAGCTGCAAGTCTATAGATCGACCGAGACCCCTTATAGACTTGTGCATCCAGAGTGCCTGTTGAGATCTGCTAGGGATCCAGTGGCATTCCAATGACTGCAATTAGCCTCGATCTAGCACCACCCCTCCAACACTGGGTACAGGACACAAGGGCACAATGTGTACCTGTCATAAAGAAATAAAATGGGTATAAAATCTAGGGACACTTTGCTGCTTTCGGTGCTGATGTTCTTCATAGACAATTTTTGAGTGTGAGTGCTATGAGGATGAATGAACAAGTGAGTGAATGAAAAAAATTTAATTGATATATATTTGTAGTGTCTGTCTGAGCTGGACTGGATAGATTTTTATACCTGGATAGGTTTTTACTTAATATGGGAATCGTACCCTATATGGACAAAAGTATCGCGACACCTCTTACATCGGTGCTCGTATGGGCACAAATTCTTGTTGGATGACTTCAAAATGCAAAGGTCACACTGAGACAAGCTCATGCTCTGGTGTCCAAATACTATTGGCCATATAGTATAAGTTATAAGTAAGAATGTACAGAAATTCATTAGCATTTGGCTGATGACAGCTATAACCCACGACATTTTAACTCCACGCCAAACACCGCTAGCATACAGGTTACGTGGCTACCACTTGGTACAGGGGAAAGGTCAAATTATATTGTTGGTGTATCTATGTGTGCGCGTTAGAAGATGTATTCGGAGATGCTACTACTTCATAAGTAAGTCTCTCGTGCCTTCTGCGAAGGTGACGTTATTGTACAGAATATTAGACGTTATTTATTTTTGTACAGATGTTTAAAATGTAATCTTTGTCATATTTCTATTTGTTATTGAAATAACAGAAGGATTTAGATTATATCTGAGTATTTATACAGTATTATATGGTCGTAGGTTTTCAAATAAAATCACATTGACTTGTCAACTGTTGTTGTTCATAATACACACACACACACACACACACATATATATATATATATATATATATATAAATAATTCATATATTTTTTATAACATTAAAAGTCTCAAAGCTAATAAAATCCTTGCATAACGTAGAGTAAAGACTAACTCCAACATGTGCGCAGTGACCCGCTTTCTTTTTTACTTCAAGAGAGAGGCACTGATTGTCTCCTTGCACTGCCATCGATCAGCCAGCATCGATCAGTCCGTGTAGGCGTTCAGCCTGGAGGAGCAAAGCAGAGATTCAAACTCTTAAGTTCTAGATGTCGGCTCCGCTGCGCCACCTAAAATGCCAGTTGTGACAATTCTTTTAATGGGCGGGATAGTAGGTCAATAAGGTCAAGAATGTCCCTGGGTTCCTGGTTTGTGTGTGCATATGTCGGTTTCCCAGTTTCCGGGTCCACCGAAGATATGCAGTCAGGACAATTGGTGCAAATAGAAATGGTCCTGTGTGTGTGTGTGTGTGTGTGTGTGTCATGCCTTTCATCCAATAAAACAGACCCACGAATACCTTAAATAGAATAAAGCAGTGGTATACAAATAATGAATGAATGAATGAATATTTTCCACAAACACCTGTGTATTAGGCCTGTCACATGCTTACTGCTCCTCGGATTCAAAGTATGTCGGGACCAAGTTTTTAATGCAAAGCGGGCCAAGGCTGCATTCTAAGCATTGCTGTATAAAGAGGCTTTGTGGGGGCTGCACGTTTCCTCTACTCGGAGATTGAGTGTGTTTATGTCTGGTCTGTCATGGCCGAGCAGTTCGGTGAAAATGTCTGAGCTTGCTTCACAGTACAAACGGATACGAGCAGACGTTTCATCAGCATGACGTTTAGCTTTCAGGCTAGTCTGTCGGAAGGATGAGATTCCTCCCCAGTGCTGAACAAAAGCAGATCTCCACTTAGCTGAAGATTTGCAAATGTTGGTGCTAAAGCAGGTGCCAGAACATAAGTTACATTTTCCATATCCTGGTGGTTGGAGAACTGGGCTTGTGATCAGAATGTTGCTGGTTTGAGTCCCAGAGTCGACAGGCCATGACTGAATTGCCCTTGAGCAAGGCACTTAACCTCTAACTGCTTCCCGGACACCAGGCCTAGGGCTGCCCACCACTCTTGGCATGTGTGCTCACTGACTCTGGGGTTCATTTGGTGTGTTTGAGTGTCTCACTGCACAGATTGGGTTAAAATGGGGAGGAGGAGTATCATTGCATAGTGACAAAAAGAGTTTTGTACATCTAAAAATCTAATCTTTCCAGGGGAATCTTTTTTCGGCCGTGACGCTAATATAACTGGGATTCCAGATAAAACATGAAGCTCGAATTCAGTTCAGTTCAGGCTTTTTACCTTGGCAAAAAGAGAGACTAGACATTTAGATAGATATATGGATGGATGGATGGATGGATGGATGGATGGATGGATGGATGGATGGATGGATGGATAGGTGGATAGATAGATAGATGGATAGATGGATGGATGGATGGATGGATGGATGGATGGATGGATGGATGGATGGATGGATGG
>JAYDZF010000011.1:10063466-10074509 GCA_034509105.1 Microcambeva barbata
TTTATAAACAATAAAAAACGATTACTCGAGGCACAGAAAATTACTCGATCAATTTTTTGAATCGAGTTACTCGAATTGCTCGAGTAATCGTTTCACCCCTAAATTTCACTTTTACTGATGAGAACCCCGAGACCCCGTTATCCCCCATTTTGCTACCTCTGCTCTGAAGGGTTAGAAGTGCTTTACATCACAAACATTAACGTATTGAATTTCCGTTGGGTTTCTAGGTTTCTGGAGGACTCTGGACGCAGTGTGTGTCGACCCTAAACGAAACGCATCAGAAGGCCATTCAGGATCTTCTCAACACTGCATGATGGGCCTCGGCCGAGGCTCGTCCCCACCTTACCCGCCGCCACCACGAACTGTAGTGTTTTTTTCCTCCATTCTAGGGTTTAGGATCCGACTAAGATTAGGATCTCCGACTCTCCGACAGATGTAGCGTTAAAAGAACTCGCCCGCCAACACGGCCGTGATCTTGGTAGAAGACTAATTCTGTGGTATTTTTTCTTTCTTTTTCTTCTTTCAATTGTTTATTTTCTGCCCTCAAGCTCTCGAGTACTTCTGCCCACCTTAACCTACCCGAACAGGTACAGGGTTTTTTTTTCCTCCCTGTTTTTTGGTCACCATGTGGATTACAATCTGAGACTCGAAGGGTGGAGAAGGGGCGATTGTTTTTGCATCCGTCTGGATGCATTACGTCAAAGTGTGTCACTGGTCCGCTCTTGCCATGATATGAAAAATAAAAGGAAAAAAATGAATCTGGTTGTCTTTTTCTGATTTCTTCAAATCCAGTCGATCTGAGCCAGTGGCGAAATGGACAACCAACCCAGGAAGTCACATGATCAGCTGTCTAACTGAGACCATCCTTAAACAACCAGTGTGGCTGCTGGATTTTAGTCCAATCAGATCAGAACACACCTGATATTAATAGCTTAATCAGCTTGGCTCAGTTAGACCGCTGATCATGTGACCACCTGGGCTGGTTGGAACAAAGACCAGCAGCCACACGGACCTTCATGGATCCAGTTTGACACCCCTGGTCTAATCAGAACTGATTTAGTTTTGTGGAAGGTATGGAGCAGTTCGGAAGAGATCCAATCAGAACTACTTTTGCTCTCCTACTCGTTTACACGCTGCGTGCAGCCAATCAGATCCTCTCAGGGCTTTCACGTGGTTCTCCTCTCACGTGATCTGTCACGTGATCCCTCATCAACAACATGGCGGAGCCAGACGCAGTGAAATCTCTGAGCGCTTTATTACACGGTATCGCACAGATCGTTTATTATAACTCATCAGAAATGACCGAGGAGCTGCTGAAGGAGGAGATCTATCCCGACATGCCTCAGGAGGAGTTCCGCTCTCTGCTCGAGAGGATGAGAGGGCTATTAAAGGTAGCGGTTATACTTATTAAATCACATGACAGAAAGTAAATCGGCAGAGATGATTTGCAAACCTTTTTTGACATGCACAAATAGAATAATATACAATAGTCGATGGTATGCGATGGAATGGCTCTTTGGTCATGCTTAAAAGTTTCCCTGCGGAACTGGACCTGCCGCGATTCTGACCAGGGTGGAGGGGTTAAAGAAATAAAATCATACTTCTTAATACAAAAAACAACAACTTTACAATACATTTTATATATGTAATTATTATAAATGTCTGTTTATGTCTCTTGAGCAGTCAGTGTGAAATTAGAAATCAATATAATACTTTTTGTTGCATTAATGAACAGTTTATAAACTACATCAAGTACCAGTAGATTTGGAATAAAAATCTGACTGCAAACTTGTTAAAGTTTTGAAAACAGTTATACAGACATGTTCCATGATGTTTTTAGGCTGCTTTGCTATCTCTATAAAGGATGTAGAGACCTTTATAGACAGCAAGTACCATGTTACTGGGAATAAACATCTGCCTGCATTTATTAACGGGTAAACTATATTAACTGGTTATATAGAAAGAATGTTTCATGATGTTTTGAAGTTGTTTTTTTGCCTTTATAGACTACATGAAGTACTAGAAGATTAGGAATAAACTACAAATTGTAATATTTAAAATTTAAATTAAAAAAATGACACTTAAACTCTTTTTAAAGGTTGGGTTATTAAGAGGGAATGTTCCATGGTGTGTTTGGGCTGCCTTTTTATCTCTCCCATGGCCACAGACCTTTGTGGACTACAGGAAATACGAAGGATATTTTTATATTTTAAAGACACACAAAAAAACTATTTATGAAGAGTTATACAGACATGCATCCTCCGTGATAATTATGGCATTTATTTTATTTTTTGGTGCACTTAGTCTATAGCTATGGCGGACATGGACCAGGCACAGTTGGAGGTGTTCTTGACGGCCCAGGCCCGTAAGCAAGGTCCCGGCGGGGTGAGTTCCGACCAGACAGCGGCCCTGTCTCGCTTCTGGAAGGGTCATCGCTCGCGGGTACGTGAGAGCCTACTGTCACAGAGCCGCTGGGAACCTGGGCTCAGGAATGTGAGCTGGAGGGTCGACCTGCAGACCGCCGCCAGCAGGGGACAGACAGCTAACAGCCCCGTGGCGCTGGTGGAGCTCGAGTTGGGACGCAGCGGTCAGGTAAGCATCAGATGTATACTAAATTTGCTCCTGTAGCTCACAGCACTCCTGGATTCTGTTCCGCCTTTTAATGAAAACTTTTCCTGTCTGTTCCCATCAGGACTCAGAGTTCCTGTGTTTGGAGTTTGACGAGCAGAAGATTGGTCGGATGCTGAAGACCATGTCTGAGATCCAGGAGCAGATCGACTGTATTGTACATCACACTTAGTGTCTGTGTCTCTGTGTTTAGACGTAATAAATCATGATTATTGTTTATGATGGCACATAAGGCACGATGGGATTATTCATGAGAATAATTGCCGTTCAACCTGGGGGTTGGAGAATGCCACAGAGTTGGACTACAGTGCCACCTAGTGGCCTCTGACACCAACTTTTTTTTATTATGAACGTTATTATTCATAAAGCCTTACAATGCTACTTAATCCACCCAGACCACGCCAACCTGTAACATCACGACCAATATTATCTTTGCAACAAGCTGTGCTGTGTATTCTGACACCTTTCGTTCAGAAACAACGTAAACTCCATCATACCGTGATTGGTATGTTGGCTCAGACGACACAGGCATCAGTGAGCCTTTGCCGCCCAGAACCCATGTCGCCCAACAAGAGCTGCAGTTCTCAAGGAGATGCTCTGTCTGGCCGCCAAAATCTTGCCCTCAGAATATTCGTCCTTTTCTTTGGGTAGATTCAGAGCACACGTGTGGTGTTGTTAGGTATTTAATATCTTCATACCATGAAACGTCATTACTATGAACATCTATGATTTGTGATAAATAATTGTAACCAAGATTGTTCATAAAATGTGTAAGTATCAAAGGTTTTCGACCTCTGTATGGGGTGGTCTGGGTCCTTTCTGTCTGGAGTTTACATGTTCTCTTTGAGTCTGCGTGGATTTCCTCCTGGTACTCCGGTTTCCTCCAACAGTCCAATAAAAAACATGCACCCAGGTTAAATGGAGATAATAAATAGTCCATGACTGTGTTTTATATAAACTTGTGTAGTGAATAACTACCATGTGTCTTAAACTTATAGCAATTGGTGTACTTTAAACTTATAATATAAATAAATTTAGAACAGTCATTATAAAGAGTGTCTCGATACTTTTTTTGTAATAGTGTATTTAAACATATATTGTGGGTACATTATTAAAATGTTGCAGCATGAGGTAACGAATTTTTTTGGGGGGGGGGTTGTTTAAAAAAAAATTAAGGTGGTATAAAGAGTTTTTTTTAATAGTAGAATGATTAGGGCACATTTGTTTGAATGGAAACGTCCTAAAACAAACTTTGTCAACATCGTAACCAGGTTAAACTGGAGGTAAAGCAGACGATGTATCAATGAAAGAAGGAATTATTCGTTCTGAGTAATCTCGTGAGAATAATGAAAGGACACGAAGGGGTTAACAATAGTGGCAGGTGCAAGAGCTCGACAAGCCCCGCCCACTGGCGCAGGTACAGTTAGGACCGTAACGCGTAACCCTGTCCGATGTTTATACGGCAGAATTTGAAGGATTCCGGCGTCAGGGTTGAGCTTTGAGGATTCAATACATCCTTTAATTCCTGTAAATGGGCGGAGCGACGATTAAATGAGGATGTTACCAAGACATCTGAGAGGAAAATGACGTTTCTTCAAAAGACTCGCGTTATAGTGAGGGTAAATGGTAAGTCGGGCCCAGCTTTGCTTCATTTATTATATATACAATAAGACCTCATTAAGCACAGCCAACACATCACTTATAGAAATTAAGTAGAAATGGTGCAAAACTCAAATTCAGCATTTAATGATACAGAGTACCTGGAAAGTATTCACAGCGTATTCAATTGTGTCTGCAGACAATTCCTTGGACTTGATGGCTTGGTTTGAGCCCCGAGTAGTAAAACAAAAACACATGGTGCATGAGTCTTTATATGATTTCGGCACTTCCCAAACCAGCAAGGTTTCATGTTTGTTCAGCTTCTTATCTTTTATCTCTTTACCTCTGTATAGAGCATGATAAATCTACCAAAGACTCATCTGATAAAAGGCAGTTAAAACCAAAGCCTGATACCAGCTTAGTGTTGTGTAAGGTACTTGAGTAAATAACGTTCAGCCACAGTCAGCTACAAATGTATTGCCACAAATGTATTACATTTATTGAAAATGTATTTACTGGTAAAAGAAAACAGAGTGGAAAGGTTTAATATTCCAGGGGAAAGTAATTTATTCGGGGGAAATACAAATGCTTATAAACTACAAATAGTTTGTTAGTAATCAGAAGCTTACAGGCTCAATCCCCATCACTGCCAGGCTGCCCCTGTTGGATCCTTTAGCAATGTCCTTATCCCTTAATTGCGTAGACAGTATGCTATCACTATACTGTAGGTCGCTTTGGATAGGGATGAAAATGCCGGAATTCTAGATATAGATTGACAAATTCAAGGGACCTAGGTTTGAACCCAAAAACATGTCTGAGTCTGTGAGCAGTGTGATCTATTCAGTACTGTGTGAGACAGTCATGTGATTGCAATAATGAGGGGCACATGCCGTCTGTCCGAAAGTGTGTCTGGGACTTGGGGAGGAAGTTTCCAAAGCAGAGGAAGAACCGGTCGGTGATAAAACATTCCTAGCTATGCAGCCGATCGTCCCCTCTTTTGTGAGGTCCAGAGTCAGGCTCCAGGGCTCCTGGTCCTCACCTGTGGAGCTCATAATCCAGACTCCTTGTTCCTGCCCCAGCTGTAAGTTACTTGACGTTATAGCAGTTGCCAGTTGGCTTAGATTGAGTTAGCATAACATGAAGTAACTGGAAAAGTGGTCTTTTGACTTGGGCTGACGGATCAAGAAAGCCTCAAATGATCAGTGATTAAAAGGGGTGTTGCTATACATTTGTACGTACAGTTCACCAACCATTGATCATCTGGATCTTCCCAGGTTGCCAGCGAGTCCTCAGCATGTCGCCCAGTCGCAACAAGACGGCGCTTCTCGGAGTTATGATGATGGTCAACTTCCTGATCTACATCCTGGTTGAGGTGACTCGGAGCTACAGCTGGGGCGGTTTTAATGCTGGTCACCCGGGCTTACCGTCCGAGCAGTTTTGGAGAAAATCCAAACCCAGCAAAGCCATCTGGAATCGCAAGCAAGAGTATCTTGACCTCGTCAACAACCCACTCATCAATTCCGCCATTGCTGCGGGAGTTTTATCCTTCCCCGACCAATTGCTACACTCGGATCAGGTCCTCTTGAATCCTTGCGAGCCAGACGTGAACGTATCCGCTCGGCTCAGCGACCATGCTTCCTTGCCGGATCGCTTCAAAGACTTCCTGCTCCACATGCAGTGCAGGTCCTACCCCCTGCTCATTGATGCCACCAGGGTGTGTTCCGAACCTCCCTTCCTGCTGCTTGTTGTGAAGACCCTGGCGCCTCACTTTGACAGACGACAGGCCATCCGACAGACCTGGGGTCGCGCAGGAATCCTGGAAAAGCACCGTGTTGCCACCGTCTTCCTCCTGGGCAGGACGTCACCCAGCGATCACCTCCCGGACGTCTCTGAGCTCCTCCGGCACGAAGCGGAACTTCACGGTGACCTGCTCCAGTGGGATTTCCGCGACAGCTTTTTCAATCTGACGCTCAAGGAGGTGCTCTTCCTCGAGTGGATGGCGGAGAGATGCTCCTCAGCCCACTTCATCTTCAAGGGGGATGACGACGTGTTCCTGAACACCTGGGCCATCTTGCGGTTTCTCGACAGACTCTCTCGGAGCAAGGCACAGGATCTGTTCGTAGGGGACGTAATTAGAAATGCCCTGCCAGACCAGGAGGTGAAGTCAAAGTACTATGTCCCAAAGAGTGTCTTTGTTGGAGAGTACCCGCCATATGCCGGTGGCGGAGGATACCTCTACTCCGGAGACGTGGCACTTCGGTTGAGGGATGTCTCCCGCCAGGTGTTGCTCTACCCTATTGATGACGTTTATACAGGAATGTGCCTTAAGAGACTCGGCCTGGTCCCAGAAATGCATAGGGGGTTTCGGACCTTCAACATTGATGAGAAGTACAATCAGAATGCGTGCGCCTACAGGGGTTTGATGCTGGTTCACCCGAGAGGTCCGCAAGAAATAATCCAAATTTGGAGCTGGATAAGCAACCCGAGATTAAGCTGTGATCCTCTTTTGGAATTTGACATAATGAAAATAAATTAATTTTTTCACAGTCTGGTATCCAGTGGCCCGTACAGTATAATGTACCGACTGAACCCTGTGAACAACAATACAACGTTCAGACTGCTGTATATCAACAGGACAATATGACATGCCATAAAATAATTTCCTTATTACAGACTCTATGTAAGCTCACTTCCAAAATAAATAAAGAAAAAAATTCTAACAGTGGAGTTCTTTGATCTTTTTTTTCCCTGCATGCCATTTGGTGTCGGAGCGCATTAATAAATGTTGTAATGACCCAGGAACATCAAACTTCTCTGATTTACTAATGGTCATACATGTTCAGTACTGCATGAATGGCTAATCAGTATTTAAACTGTAACCTGTAGGGGGCCTGACATTGCAAGATACAACTAAAGTGTTTTTTTTTTTATCAAACATAAAACTTTATGTATATGAGTAGTCTCACTGACCACATAAGCATGCACGTCTAGCCCAGTCTTGAAAAAACTGTCCATGACAGTGGAGACAGTGACCAAAACGACTACTGTGTTGTTTCAGCCGAGGCCTCCACTAAAGAGACTACAACTGTTTTTTCAGTCCATTTGACCATTGCGTCCATTTAGAAGCAATCTGTAATTGTTTTTAATTTATCCACACTTCAAAACTCTTTCTTTTATGGTGGGAAATACACTTTATAAATCAAAGGGACATCCCTTGTAATTATTGTATGTATGCTTGAACAGATATAAAGAGGTGTAATAAAATCAATAATATAGAGGGGAAATTGTGTTCCTAACTTTGGAGTAACTGTTAGGGAAGACTTTCTCCACAATGACAGGAAGAAAGGGCCGATTTAAAGCATTTTCTAGTTTTTAAAGCATTTTTTAAAATGTATATGGGTAAACACTTAATACAGACCGGTCAGGTAACGCTTTATGCCACATTGCCCTCTGCTGACACTGAGTCGTTAATGCATCTCCGGCCGACGCATGCGTAGTGCGTCTAACGCCGACTCACTAATTAGCAATAAACAACACGTGAGTTTAACAAACGAGTCCCTGAACGAACGTTTATACTTATACTTTCTTACTTTATAAACTTAAATATACTTCATATTCGCTTTATTACACGTTATAAAATGCAATTGAGCGGTATATTGTGCACATTTTGCAGTGCCTTGATAACTCACTTTGTGTCCGAGGTGACACCTCAAACGGTAAATAATGGTATAGTGTTATTATTCATATTAATTCTATAAATGTCAATATTCAGACGCCTCCTGTTCTTTTTTAGGTGAACGAATACGATGGATACATGGCGGCAAGTAAATACTTTTATTTATGAATTTATTTTATTGTTACTTCTAATAATATAATGAATATTGCAATTAAATAATTATGAGGTTTTAATGCCTGCACTTGGCTCTTCACTTTTAGACCATCACAGCTTTTAGAATAAGCTGAATGGCTAGAACAGAGAACTAAACACCGAAACCCTGAAGTTTGTTTGATTGAATCCCCAGCATTGCAGGGTTGGGTATCTGGTCATGTGTGCTAGACCCGGCTCAGCAGGAGCTGCAAAATGAACAGAATCTAGAATAGAGATGTTGCCTGAATGCAATTTGATCCCTTAAAGATTAAGCTGTTTATTGAACTGGCAACCTTCTGATTACTAGTCTGGTACCTTGACTGCTGGGCTACGGACCCAACTGACCACTGACATCAAAGTACAGACATAATTTATAAATCTATTAATGTTCTTTTAATTATTGTTAGAATTTTTAATTATTATTAAAAGTATTTTTCAATTGTTATTGTAGCTATTCATCTTATTTTATTATTGTTTATTATAAAATTAGGATTTATTTATTGTTCTTATTTGATTATTAGTAGCAGTATTTTTGTTGTTTTATGATTATTAATATGGATTATCTTTATTTTAATAATTTGTAATTATTATGTCATTAATTTTGTTATTTTATATATTACTATTTTTATTATTGATATGTGTTATTTTTTAGTAGTAGTATTTTTTTTATTATTATTACTGTTTTGGTTTTAGATATTGATATGTTATTATTATACATCCTATCATTTTCATTAGTTGTTTTTAATTTTAATATTTTTATTTTTAGTATGGTTTGTAATATTTATTGTGATTATTCCCGAGGTTTCCGGGAGAGCAGCAGTACCTTCTTCGCCCTGCAGAGCTGCCACCAGATCCTCCACGGTGACAGTGGCGAGTTCTTCTCCCCGGACTACCTCTGCTCTCACCCACCACTCTGGTGCAACTGGACCGTGCAGGTCCGGCGCGGGATGCGGGTGCGGCTCTACCTGGAGGACCTGACGCCGGAGAGCGCCTGCCGACGCAAGACGGACCAGGTTCACCTGGACGAGGCTCCGGGCTCGGGCGGGGGCAGCCGCATCCTGGAGCGCTGCTGGAGGAGCGCCGAGTACACGGCCACGTCCAACGTGGTGCATGTGGTGCAGCTTATAAGCCCCAACCCGGAGCCGCCGCACAGGGGCTTCTATGGAGCGTACCAGGCTTTTGGGGACCCAGACCCTCTAGGCGCCCAACTCGTGGATCATGGTGAGGTTGCGAGATTGTTTACACTGTCCTGCAAGGGGCGTCAAATTTACTGCTTATAATAATATTAATAATTCTCACCCAGCCTGCTAGTGGCCATTTTTTCTGCACTGCCCACTAGGGGCAGCATTAATAAAGCATCAAAACAGTTAAAATCTACCCTTATATGGCTTAGAACAACTTTTTTCACCTGGCTGAGCAGACTAGTGGGCAGTTTTCCAGTCGGAGGGGCCACCAAGAGGACCGGTGACATTTTTTTTCTTGTCTCCTTATATGGCGTCACTTTTTTTATTTAGTCTGATTTTTTCGCCATCCAGCAGACTAGAGGCCAGTTTTGTCCAAGCAAGCATTTACAGTTACAGTTGAAGGCCCTGCCCATTTATAAAAAATGTTAATTGTACCTGCTAGGGGGCACCCTGTCAACCGAAATATTATTAAAATGTGTGTGTGTGTGTTTAGTACCACAGGATGACGATGAATCAGAACCAGAGGAGTCCGATACCCTCCCTGGGCAGCAGAGTTCCTCATCCGAATCCCCTCCTCTAACGGAAGGTCCCCATCACGCCCATCAGAGATCGGTTCTCCCGACAGAAGCCTGGAGTGAAAATTCAGCTGAGGTCCGCAAAGCCCGGGCCAAATCTGGCAACCGCGAGTCGAGTCTTTCGCCGACACAGAGGGTCGATGCAGAGAGTACACTCGAGCTAGAACCGCCTCTTCGGTTGGCGCCTAGCACGCGCGCTCCCAATGAGCCCATTACTGCCACAATGAGGAGCTCAAGAATGTCACAGGCTGGCATTGAAAAGCATTATGGGAATTCTCCAGGGAGCTCAACAAAAGCAGCCAGAAGGAGAAAACTTTCTAACAGAACGAAAGGTATCACAAAAAGTTTTATTATTGTTATGATTTATATTTTTGGTATTGCTTTTTAATTATTATTTATTACTACTATTATAACTTTTATTTCAACTTTTTATTATTATTCCAGACAAAGTGGCTCCGGTTCTGAACCGCAAACCCCTCGACTCGAACCCCGTCGTTCCCACACACCCGGCCAGGCCAACTTCACCACCCACTTCTACCAAGCTTGAACCCGGTCCCGTGTGGACGTCCACTGTGACGGCTGAAGTATGGTTCACTCCTGATGACCCCGCTACACTCCGGGCGACGCCCACTTCAGGAGCCGGTTCAACGCAAGCATCACAGGCCGGCGTCGAAGAGCATGATGGGAGTCCACCAGGGAATGGGACAAATGCAGCAGAAAGGAGGGAACAAGGTGTGTGACATACAGTTGGTTACCCTCCTAACCTTCGCTCATGTACAAGCAAATTCCACTGCCTTTAAGACTCCGCAAGAGCATGTAAGGGAATTGTGGGAATAAAAGGAAGGTCGGTCTGGGGCGTGGCTTGCCAATGTGCTCCAAAGTTCAGTAAAAATTGCCAGACAATGAAGCGGTTGGTGGGTGCCCCCTAGTGGACACAATTAGAGCCTGCAGGATTTTTTGTGCCTCTCCTCCCTTATGCTTTCTGTTGCTCTGCTGATTACAGAGAAGATCCGGAACACCAGACGTCCACCGGAACCTCTGCACCGACCAGGGGGTGAGAGTTTCTACATACTTCACCCCAGTATTCAATCATTGTCATGGAATATTTGTCCGATCATGTGTGTGTGTGTGTGTGTGTGTGTGTGTGTGTGTGTGTGTGTGTGTGTGTGTGTGTGTGTGTGTGTGTGTG
>JAYDZF010000011.1:10138942-10149917 GCA_034509105.1 Microcambeva barbata
GAGGGTTCAGAGAAGCTCTACTGCTAAGTGATGAGTAACCAGGAGTGATTCAAATGAGTCATTATGAATCAGTAGGCTCGAGGGTTCAGAGAAGCTTGGGGCGTGACTCGAATCGAGGGAATCGTTTAAGATCAATCGAGATTCACTTCAAACAGTAGAGGGCGTCGGCGGATTGGCTCTTTGGCCGAAAGTATGTGAACCCCCACCACATGCATGCTGGTCTCACCGATGAAGATGACAGCCGGTTGCAGCTCGCGGGCGACGGCGAATAGGGCACGTACCAGCTTTTCGCTCTCGCCAACCTACACACACACTTAACTTTAAAAAAAAACAACGCTATATATGTGTGTGTGTGTGTTTGTACGGACATATTTGGAGGTCAGGCTGGCGGCACTGATGTTGAAGAACGTCGCCTGGGACTCTGCGGCGACAGCTTTTGCCTAATGCAGAATGACAGACACACACGTCACACGTAGGTACGTATCTGGATATACAATCACTGACTGATGCGGCTGTCATACCAGCATGGTCTTCCCATTGCCCGGTGGGCCGAACAAGAGCAGGCCGCGGGCTGGAGCTCGGAGTCCTGTGAAGAGCTGTAATGACAAATAAAGACATTCTTCTTTTCTATAAATGTAGCCATTTATAGACCAGTCAAACATGGGCTCAAATCTCCTTAGTGGGGGGGTGGGGGGTGGGTACCTCTGGGCGCAGAGCGGGCAAGATGACGATCTCCTGTAGTGCCTGCTTGGCCAGGTCCTGACCGGCCACGTCATCGAACCTCACCGCGCAGCCGCTGTAACATACACACATACACACACTCAATTTCACCAGCAACTACACAAAAAAGGTTTCAGTTTTAATCCCGCCCCCTACGGTCAAATCAGCCAATCGTGTCAGGCTGGATTACCTCTCCACGATCTCGTTGAGGATGAGGTTGGCAAGTTTGCTGTCTACGTTCTTGAAGTTCTTCGCGTCCCTCTTGGGCTGGGCGGCGGCCGGAGCCGAGCCGGGCCGGCGGTTCTCTCTGGCCACGCCCCGTCCCGCCGGAGCCTGGAGGTACAGAAAACGTTTGAATCGTGATAGCCCGGTCAAGACGGGTTAGAATCTCAGAGTGTTTAAAACAGGTCATGAATCATTTGGAATTGAAGAGTCGAATAGCAAAGCCAGAACAAGTTGCGTCTTTAGCGTTCGTTCAGTTCATTGTCTTTAACCCGTTATCCTAATTAGGGGAGGGAGCCTATCCCAGCTCTTCAGTGGGTGCAAGGCCCATGGCAACATACTGGACGGGGCGCCAGTCCATCGCAGCTACCTACAGGACGATTCAGTGTCTCCAATCAACCTGGTAGCATGTCTTTGGACTGTGGGAAGAAACCAGAGCAACCGGAGGAAACCACGTGGACACGAGGAGAACATGAAAACTACCTAGATTGAACCGAACCCTTCTTTCTGTGAGGTGGCAGTGCTACCCACTAAGCCACCATGCCAACACTTTAGTGTTTTTTTCTCCCAAAAACTCAATTATCATTGAGTGATTCAAATGAGTCACTATGAATCGGTTGTGACAAAGGAGTCAATTTGTCCGAGTGAAAGAGAGAGAGAAACTGGGTTACCCGGCGGTCGGCCTGGACTCGACCCGTTGTAGGTCCGGCGGAGCTAGCGGAACGCTGAACGATGGAGGCGGGAGGTCTGGCAGGCTTGTTCTTCGGCAGCGATTGGGAGGAGCCTGACTTTTTGGGGAAGCAGCGAGCTGTAAACACACAGGAACAAATCTCAATCCTGGCTACGTTTAAAATGTGAGGGGTGTGGCGTGTGTGTGTGAGCGCTCACCCAGGAGGTCCAGACGGTCCTGCGCCATGCTCAGATTGTTGCACATCTTAGCCTGTAGCTTTCTAGCTCGCTCAGCCTTTTCGCCTAAACACACACAAAGTGAGATCCACTGCGGTACGGGAGTCGCTGAGCAATGTGCGCTAGCTTACCGGTTCCTGGCACATGGACGGCGATGCCCTTCTCCAGCTCGCTGATGCCCCGGCGGTACAGACGCGCGGCCTGGTCTTTGTCACCTGTCGACACAGTGAACAAACACAGAACTGGTTTAATGCTTAGTGATGGGTACCTGCTACACTTTTCCAAAGCAACGCCAGGGATGATTCATCGCCCTCCTCTGGTCGGGGATGGTTATTCATCAATAATGTCATATGACATCTGACATCTATCGCCCCACAGGTTTTTTAACACGGGTTCAGTATCTGGTTCATCCTTTATGTTGATCACACAGAGTGTAAACACTAGACATTTCTCACCTTTCTCGTCCTCGTCGATGCGCAAGGCGGCCGAGATGAACTCGAATGCTTGTTTGTGCTGTTTTCGGATCACATCCCCGGCGTCGTCCGGGTCCTCCGCGGGTCTCGCAGCCATCCCAAAGTAGACCGCTTGGTTCAAATAAACCCGGTATAAAAGTGCCGACAGGCGTTCGGTTATAAACCGGGCTACGTTAAACACTAGCAGTACTGGATAGAAAACGTACAAAATATAATACAAATAATAGTAATAGCACTTGGCAGATGGAGGATGGAGGTGCACCTGATCACAGGTGTATTCTTCCGCCGGAGCAGGCCCGAACCGAACCCGGTTTCTCTTCTTATACTTCACTCGTTTCCCTTCTAACGAATTCATTCACTCTGGAGTAGAGTTCCCATCTTGTAACATACAAACGTTTAAAAAAACATTCAGTCCTGATATCATTTAATAGTCGAATTTCCGGGCGAAGCTTTGAAGAATTGTTTACAGTTTTCCCCCCTGTATGACAGGAACGCTCGATAGTGCTCTGTCTTTCGCGCATGCGCGTTAACTGCTCGAGCGCTCGGTCGCGTCCTAAACGGCGCTGTAAACACTTCCTACCCACTACGAAGTGCACTGGGTCTCAAGTTTTTTGTGTTGTTTCAGGCTACGTAAACGTTGCACTGGATTTTAAGATACTCAACAGGTTTCAATGGTTGCCAATGGTTGCTACTTGATCACCCAACACTCGGTGGAGACAATCTGGCAACACGTCAAACTTACGCAACCTGCGTAGTGTCGCCTTTGGTCTCTGTAAGGGGTCGCGTCGTTTGCGTAGCGATTGCGCAGTAACCAATAACAGACATGGCAGACGGTGAGTTCGCTCTCGGGCACTGAACGTCTCGTTTTTTAATCGCGTCCTGGTTTCTCCTGCTCTTGCTTTAAGAAAACCTTATAATGACCGTGTTCGTCGTGCGTGTTTTTAACGTGGGGGTAGAGTCTGAGACGGCTTTGTTGCTAACTTGGATGCTCGCCCCGCCATCGAGCGGCGGCTAGTTAGCATTAGCTAGCGGTAGCCGGTTGCTGAAACAACAGAGCAGCTAAATAAAACGTCCGCTGGCCAGATTGTCCAGATTTTCCCCCAGCAGCTGGGTAAATACTTTTCAGTCCCGGTACCACGGTACAATTAAATACGCGTTAAAGTCCATATTTCTTTTTTCTTATCAATCAATCCAAAACAAGCCAAGCTAGTACTCCGGGTCATCCTGTGGTCCAGCAGTTCTTAAGCACTGTGATTAGGGATGTAACGATTCTCGATACTCCGTCCACGATACGATTATCTGTTATTAACTTAAAGTTTCATTTTACTGTTTGTTGCTCGAAACAAATAAAATGATCTTTTATTCATTCATACAAGATAAACTAAAACCGTTCATAACACTTTTGTGTTAAAAGAATAGCATCAGCGCCCTTGCTGTTTAAAGTGAATATCGATTCAGTTCAAATGAATCATCAATTATGACCTGATTCTAAAGGATTGACCTATACTAGAAGCTGCTTCTTTTACCAAGTTCTGTATCTACCACCCGACTGGCTGAACGGGTCTGCGGAAGACGTCTGGGTTAAAGTTAGTGGTGTATAAATGCATCAATCCAAATCGCTGTATGGAGAATCACGTCCCAACTTCCCCGTCTCTCACGGTCTGTCCGACGGGCCAATCACGTCCCAAGGTGGGATCGTGACCTGTCTTATTACAACTATGACTTTGGAATTCGAGGTGTAGAGAGCGTAAAGTAATTTAATCTCCGAGCATTTAAGCGAGGTTTCACCAGAACCTGTTGTGTGTGTGTGCGCTTACAGATCACACGGATGCTGATCAGAACATGGAAGGACACACTCCTGTGAGTGACACACTCCAGTCACGCAGATTCAACATGTCGGCGTTAATAAGGCGCTCATGCTGATTATGATTCATCTTCTGTTTCAGGTGGTGGAAAATCCACATGCGGAATACGGCCTGACGGAAAACATCCAGGTATTGGATATATATTGAGTCAAGTCAAGAGTAAATATAATACAGAGTCAGTAGTCATGGGTCAGCATAATACAAACTATAATCACGAGTCAGTATAATACAAAGTAGAGTCAAAGGTCAATATAATACACACTAGAGTCTGTTGAGTCTGACGTTGTTGAACCTGCTTAGTCGATGGTTGTTCTTATTGATTTAATCCATGTTGACGCCTGTGCTCACAGAGGATAGTTGAGAGCGAAAAGGTGAATGCTGACAAGGTGCCCAAACAGAAGGTGGACCTACAGACCCTCCAGACCCTGCCCACGCGGGCCTATCTGGACCAGACAGTGGTGCCCATCCTCCTCCAGGGGCTCTCCGTGCTCGCAAAGGAACGGTAGGTGGCACAGCAGTCTGCGCACATCATTACTCCAAATAATAATGAATGGGGGAAAAAAACAAGAACTGGAGTGTTGGTAATACTGGCCATTCCTTCAGGAGTCTCAGGTCAGGTTATGGCATGTCTAAACCACCATGGCTCAGTATTTTTGTGGGGAGTTCCATGAACTAGTGTTAAATGTCTTATATTCTTTATACTTTTTTATATTTTCTATCCAATTTCTATAAAAAACATTTTATACATCTTGCATGGCTGCCAAAATTATAATAATAACCAATGGAATGAAAAGCATACTGGCTCACTGTTCTTATTTTTGCTCTACAAGGCCTCCGAACCCCATCGAATTCTTAGCCGCGTTCCTCCTGAAGAACAAGTCGCAGTTCGAGGACCGGAGCTGAGCCGTCGCCAAAGCAAGATTCTGTTTGCTTGATTGCCTTTTTTTTTTTCTTGTGTTAAGATTTTTCTAAACCGTTCCAATAAAATGTTTCCTCACGTTCCAAACGAATGTTTATTATCAGGTTTGTCACATTGCACTCGACACTCAAAATATAGATTTTACTCTCGGTATAAAGACACGGGAAGAGAGAAAAACAATATTCTAACTAATCTATTGTGACCGCCACCAGTGTAGGAGCTTGATCGGCTGACAGCAGAGTTTACTGTAATGGGATTTATAATACTATATATATAATATTAATGATAATTTGTTTTACTGTATTTAAACAGCAAATATAGTTAATTTTTTTAATGCCATCTCTATTCTAGGTATTTAGACCCAAAACGATTTATGCACTTCATATGGGGTCTCGGGATACGATTAGTCAGGTGACGACACTAACACTGGGGTCTCTAGGACCCAGTAGAACCCAGTGTCAAAGCACACAGAGGAATATTATGAACACACTTTATATAATATAAAACTCTGATCCTGGATTTATCGTCCGGTCAGGAGATCAGATGTAGTACTGATGGGCCGCCAGGTTGTCCATGAAAGGCCGAACCAGGTTGCCAGTGGAGAAGTAGAAGATCAGGCCAAAGGCGATGGAGATGGGCAGTGCTGGCAGGGCCTTCTTGAAGATGGCCAGGAGCAGCAGCGTGAGGCACAGACCCTACAAAGACATCCGGTATGATCAGACGATGTTTAGTCCATAAAAAGAAAGAAAGAAAAAGGTCGCTTACGATCAGGATGGCGACAAAGCACGCCAACGTGGTGTTCCAGTCTCCTCCGGTGGCCGCCGCCTTACCCACCAGGACGCTGTAGAAGATGAAGTCTCCCAATCCTAGTTTGATTCCTCCTACACACACACACGGATTTATGTTACTTAATACCAGGGCTGCACAATTTGGGCCTGCTTTCGGACAGACGACGAATAAAACCGCTAACGCCGGCTGCAATACCTCAAACATCCACAATTTGACACGCGTAAGTGGATAGGAGAAAAAAAAATGGACATCTGGAAGGATGGGGAATGAGGTACTTTAAAGCCCCAAATTAAGGGAGACTAGACAAACACTCACGCTCTTCCTCCGAGTCGTCTTCGAGTGAGCGGCTCTGACCGTGTTCATGCATGGACTGTCTCTCAGGCTCCGCCCTTTCCGTAGCCTCGCCCTCGTCCTCCTCTGCGAGAAAAAGAAACAGACTGAATGACGGCCGGGACGAAACTTTGCTGGTCTGGTAGCTTTGGGATTTTTTGAAGAATTTTGGGAAGAAATTTGATCCTTTACATCCTTATTCGGCTACGGGTACTGACCTGTACTCTGATTGGCCGCGCTGGTAGCCGGAGACGCCATGCCGACCATCCACACCATAGCGGCTGAGGGGGAACACAGACAGATCAGTGCTTAACGGTCTTAAATCCACATTTAAGAAACGGAATGACCGAATAAAGTCATCATGAGATCAATGGAATGGAAGGGGGAGGAGTTACGGGTTGGACAGACGGCTATATAAGCCAATGGAGAGACCGTGATCATTTTGCTTTGAAGAAAAGAATACGAGTAGGGTGCTCACATGAATAGATGAGGGCAGGGAAGATGGGCTCGTTCCTCTCCTGCGCCGTCTCCACCAGCATCTTCAGAGGACCCTTGGGGCTCAGCACGGCCACCAGATCTGTGGAGTGTCAGAGCGCGTCATTATCCACGTCTTACACCCGGGGTCCTTTTTTTTTTTTTTAATCTGCACACAGGGGGGTCTCACCGTAGATGGAAATACCACCCAGGATGACCCAGGCCGACCACTCGGGCAGATACTTGACGAAGATGAGCGCCATGAGGGCGCTGACCATGATCAGGTAGGCCTGCTGCAGCTGGAGTGGCCCCTTCCAGTGGATGCAGATCATGCCCACCGCCCCGAAGTTCCAGACCACCATGACCACAGTCACGTAGTCCATGGCCACGTTGTATGTCTTGAAGACCTCCCTGTAATTTTTTAAATACATATTTAACATCTGGGTGAATTCTAGTATTGTCTATAACACCGTATTGCACCTTAATTCTGTTATACCTACATATTCCGATCTTATGACAATAAGACAGAACTGTAATGTTCTCGTACTCAGAATCAATCGGACTTACTGCAGATACATGTAGCTGAACCAGAAGAGCAGCATGAGCGAGGACATGATCAGCCAGCCGTGGATAAACTGTGGACAGAAACCAAGACCAGGTCGTGGGGATCGATGTACACCTTCATCAGACGCAGAAAGAAACACGGAGAACACGCAAACATATAAATACGAGGAGGAGGCGGAGCCTCACCTTGTAGCAGCGGTACTTGTACAGGACCACCAGCAGGACGGTCATGACCATGATCACGCCGATCATGACGAAGGAGTTGAGGAAGGAGTTTAGCAGCCTCTCGCCCACCGTGTCCGTGTCCTCCGTGAAGGGCGTGTAGATCCTGACATGGTCAGCAGGGACGTTAGCGACTCAGAAGACTCATATCGATGATTATTTTAAGGAGAATCGCTATCCACTTTTTACATGACTACATCCAGAAATAAAAGGTCAGTGATTGTTTACATGAATAAAAATATAATACACATTCTGTATCAGCCGTTTTTCTAACAAGAAAAAGTTTAAACTATGTTTAGTTAATTAGTAATTAATTTACAAAGAAATGGTGCTCCAAATAAACTCCAAATCTGAACCTACAGCCGCTGAGTGGACTTCTGGGCGTAGAAGTTGACAGACTTGATGGTGGCCACCACCACCACCATGCAGAGCGTGACGGGGATGAAGAGCATGATGACGTGCTTGGCCCCGTACTTCAGCGTCTCCTCGTCATCCTCGTCCGCCCCTGGTCGCCCGGCATCCGGCGTGTCTGGGTCAGCGTGGCGCCGCTGGAAAAACAAAAGATCGACACGACGCGTCAGTTGGAATGCGAGACTCGGACATAGAGGTCGCACAGAGGGTACACGCTCACCCCATGTGCGGCGCGACCCCGGGCTTGGGGTGGCGGCTGCCCGTCATAGGCGGGCACGGGTGGACTCTCGGGGCGCATGAGGGCGGTTCTCTCGTTGCATGTGTCGTCTTCGCTCTCCGAGGCGTTCATAAATGGACGGCGGTCCCCGGCCGACAAGGCTGCACGAAGACATGTTACAAAATTAGTAAATTATATTCTTCTCTTTTTTTGTGAAAAGGCAAAATAAATAAATGTATTGGCAATAAAATGATTTATTATTAGTAGTTAGGTTCTGAGGATTGATCCAGGATTGTGACCCATGCACTTAAGAGTGGACCGATGTGCAATTATATAAGAGTTGAAGATATTTGGAGATTAAATTCTCCTGGCATGAATCTAACATACTTCGAGTTGTTTCCGATATTTTGTCCATCTCTTGTGTAGGTTCACACACTCAAATGATGGTGCTCCTATGTTTAAATATGGCCAACACTTTAGAAATAACAATGATGCCCCTTTTATACCGGATGTAAACATGGTTTAGTTTTTAGAGACGTTTACATTTTCACACCCTCCCTCCCTCACAGCAGTGATGTTCTTTATTAATTATTCTCTCACAGAAGGCATTTCGTGACTCGCTAAATGCTTTAGAAGAAGCTTTTAACTCTTTGTTTATTCACATTAAAGTGATATTTTATAACCGGTATCGAATATTCTGTCAGCCGCTTTTGATGTTTACAAACGAGGGCGAACAAATTCGGCCGCGTCTCAAATCGCACACTACCATTCTGGACAGCGCGCCTGTGTAGTGCACATGTCAGAGCATTTGAATGACGTAGTGACGTAGTAGGTAGGCCGCTGGGACGCGATTTGTAACGCGGCCCGAGACCCGCAAAAGCCGTCGAAATTTACACCCCCCATCCCCGCCCCCAAACCACATTAGTAAATAAGTGAATCAAATCTCACCCAAATGTAAGAATTTAGCTTCGAACGTGAAAATAAAATTGACTTCTACTCCGAGGCGCTGGAGCTCGACACGACTCACGAGGAAGTGATGCGCCGGTCAGCTGACCGAGCCGAGGCTGTCACGTGATCAGAGCTCCTCGCAATCTGAACATCATCACAAACGCCGATCTACCTCTAAAGCGCCCGACAACTTGTTCTCACCGATAAATATGATTCAGTTTGTTTACTGCAACCTGTTTGGTATCAAGACCTTAACATGTTTAACTCAGACAGAGAACCTGCGACGGCTGGTCAATGTGTTATGTTTTTAACAACATGCATAGCCTAAAGAACATCAACATCCAATTCTTTTTTTCAGTAGTGCAAACAACATTATTTTAGGAATAATATTACAATTCATTGGGGCTGGTCTGGAGGTCCTCCCCCATAAAACTTGTAATTAATTAGATGAAATTTCTTGCATATGTGTGTGTTTTAAACAGGGTAACGCTAGCTGACTGGAATTTCAGGATCCTGAGGACATCGCCCCTCCTTTCGCAGGGCCATTAGACCACTTTTATAATTCAAATGCATGCAGATAACCCAGCCACCCGAAATAACATTCTCAGTATGTCTCTCTAGGGCTTACAAGCTTTCACTCTAAAGATGTGGTGTGTATTGACAAAGAACATGATGACATTATAGCACTATGTCTTTTGTCTATGTAAATACATCTGATTCAAGCGTTGCTTGTCTAAAAAGTTTTCCCTTTGTACATATGGTCTTTTGTTTTCAATAAATAGATCGTTTAGTTATGTGACAGCTACAAATACCACACGTACATATCAGATGTAAAAAGATTATTAGAAAATGGAAGCAGCTAAACATGACTGTCAATCTCCCTCGGACTGGGGCTGTTATAAGAACAAAAAGAGGAGCCGGTAATACAGGATTTTGTTTACTACTGACAGTAGCCACATAGCCGAATGTCAATCACAATGGAACTCCAACCAGATCTAACTTGAAAAATGGCGGGTGATGGTAAGCAGGAAGTTTCAAGAAGCAACCAGCATGTGCAATAAACCGAAACAAGAAAGTCAGAGTGAGCGAGAGAGCGAGCAAGTGAGAGAGAGAGAGAAAAAGGGTCTGAACTGCTGAGAAAGTAGAGTTAAGAATGCAGTGCCAGGAAAGAGTGGTGCACTACTTGAGCTGGAGCCTCATCATCGGCGGCCTCCTGTATTTCCTCAGACAGCTCGGGACGCATACACCTTACGGGCGATATGTCAAGGCCATCAGGGGACAGGCACTGGTGCCATCCAAGTTGGCATGGCTTGTTCAAGAGCTGCCGTCGTTCCTGGTGCCCATCCTGCTTATGCTGAGCACTGGGAGCTCAACCAACCTGGGACGTGACCTTCTCCTGGGGACCTTCTGTCTACACTACTTTCAAAGGTAGTTTCTTAGTTTAAGAAGTTTTATTTTGGGGGAACTATTTCTGAAAACAGTGGCTGACTCACTGACTCTCAAATCTAAGAAACAAAGGAAATCTGGCACCAACGCTCCACCTAGCTTCTCCACTCCGAATCAGGTGTATTACCGAAAAATAAAACATGCAACTTGCAGATTAGAATAGAAGATTTCATTCAGGGATTTCAAGGTTTCATTTTCTGAAGCCACAGAGCAAGTGAGAGTGGGTTCTCAAAGACTAGAGTGACTAGAGAGACCACAATCTTGAAAAGAATAGAGCTGATTTTAACCTGGTGGATTTGTTTTGTTTTGTTTGGGACATTAACATCATTGTTTACAGATAATTGTGTATAGATATAGTACAGAAGTATAGATAACCAAAAAATCTTCTTAAGTACATTACATTACATTTGGATGACGCTTTTGTCCAAAGCGACTTACAGAAATGATGTACATAGAAGGTCAAGATAAA
>JAYDZF010000011.1:10709675-10722682 GCA_034509105.1 Microcambeva barbata
TTTACACAAGAGAGACACAGCGCCTGTGTAACATTTACTCTGAGTATATTTTACATGAGTTACGTTTGACTGGAGTAGATTTTTGGACTGATAACTTTACTCCTACTTGAGTAAAAGGGTACCTTTACTTGAGTAGAATAGCTGAGTTTTCTGTGTTTGCAGGTGAACCCATATACGCTGAGGTTTGAGGGCACCTGGCAGACGGGCTTCGAGAAGCGCATGGCCTCAGACGCCTTCGTTGCCTGCGGGGTCCTGTACGCGGTCCGCTCCGTGTACCAGGATGACGACAGCGAGGCAGGCGGGGACTACATCCTCTATGCCTACGACACGCGGCGGGAGAGAGCAGAGCCCGTCAACATCGCATTCCCCAACCAGTACCAGCACATCTCCTCCATCAGTTACAACCCCAGAGACAACCAGCTGTATGTCTGGAACAACTACAACGTCCTGAGATACCCGCTGGAGTTCAGACCCCCACAGCCCACTGCAGGTGAAACATTGGGAGATGGAAAAAATTGCAGGTGAAACAACATCTGAATGGTCAAATGTGGTGGAACTACACATGTTGCTAACTTTGAAGTTTGCTGAGTAATTCAAACAAAATGTAAATGTACCTCAAGCTAAAAATGTAAAAGAATTTTTGAACAAGTCTTTAACCAGAATCTGAACCAAATCCTCTATCAAACCCAGAACAAGAACCAAAACCTACTAAATTCAGAACCAGAACCTGAATCAAACCCAGAACTAAACCCACAACCAGAAGAAACCCAGAAATAAACGCAGAACCTTAACAATATAAATAGATTGATAAATATAGGTCAAATAATGAAAAAAAAGTCACTAGATCTGTAGTTCTGTTTTTTGAGAGTCACTAGAGGGTCTGAGTCCTCACTAAATATAGCAAACATAAGTGGCTAAGTGTGGAAAAGCTGAGACAGAGTAGGCACACGGTTTTGATGGACAGGTCAAGCACCCAATGGAGACTCTGACAATAGGTAAATAAAGAGCTAAATAGATCAAACCAATAAATTAAATCACATCAATAAAGTAATCAAGTAAAGCAAAGCAACTTAAGTATTGTAATCATGTAGTACCTCACCCAGCCTTAGTACAGACCTAGTACAAAGAACCTCCTTGTCTTCTTCCTCCAGACCCTCTTTCAACATCTCTCCTCACGTCCACCACTGCCCTCTCGCCTCTCTCCACCACCATGTTCTTCGGCTTCAGCACAACCCCGCCCATCTCCATGACCTTCAACCCAGCCGGGTCAAAGAACCGAGGGCGGCCCATCACCGTCTCAGTGCCCGTCACCATGCGTCCCCCTCAGCTGCCCCCTGGGCCTCGGGTGCCCACATGTGAGGGAAGAGTGACTCGAGGGGTGCAGTGGCCTCAGACATACCGGGGAGAGACCGTCCAGAGACCCTGCCCGAAAGGCTCCTTGGGTAAGTCCACTCCAAAATGTCCAAGGAGTCTCCTGGGGGGGAAGGGCGAGAATTTTCATAACTCGACTCTCACCATCTTTTAGGTTTAGCCTCGTATCAGTGTCTGTCTGACCAGGTCTCGTGGAACCCCCGAGGTCCAGACCTGAGCAACTGCACCTCGCCCTGGGTCAGCCAGATCGCCCAGAAGGTCAGTCAAAGGACACCACAGCCCGGAATAGTTCATGAACTGTTTTACATTAGCCTTCATCCTGATTATTTATGTTAGACTTGTAGGATTTGTGTAATCCTAAAAGTTTAATAAATTTATGCTTTTTTATGTCACACAATTTTCACTTTTATTAGTTTTGTTTTTATACATTATGCTTTTTTGCCATATTACTCGCAAGTTTTTTTAATTTGTTTTTGTCCTTTTTATGTTACTTTATTATTGTTGTTATTAACTTTTTTACATTGTTTTTACACCTTCTGCTTCACCCAGATCAAGAGCGGCGAGAACGGAGCACACATCGCTGCCGTTCTGGTGAACCACACCCGGGGCCGAATCTATGCCGGCGACATCACCTCCTCTGTCAGGCTGATGGAGCAGCTCCTGGACATCCTGGACTTTCAGCTGCAAGCGCTGAGACCCGGGAACAAGGACTCTGCGGCACGCAACTACAACAAGGTACACCTGCGCAAAAAATAGGCCTCTGGAAATAAGACGCCATGATGGAGATGAAAAGTTTTTGACTCTCGCTGTGTTTCAGCTGCAGAAGAGAGAGAGGACGTGTCGAGCTTTCATACAGGTAAAAATAGTGACATCACAGTACTAGCAACACAAGGAAAATGTCGCTATTAAATCAACCCTCACTCAACAATCAACAATTTATGGATTTATTTCAGGATTTTATTTATACACTTGTTTTAGGATTCTGTTTTATGGATTTAGAATTTTTAGGATTTTAGTTTAGAACTTAATTTATAGATTTTATTTAAGGACTTTATTTGTGGATTTAAACTTCACACCGTAGTTACACTCACACCAGAACAGGTGTTCCTAAGGGCTATATGATTGAAAACTCTTAAATAATTAATTTATATTTAATAACCTGATCCAGGAGAGGAATGTAAAATCGTCTTGTGTTACTAATTATTTATTCATACATTTGATAAATTCTTTGTGCTGTAAAGGTCACCAATTCATCAAAGGGCACAAAACAAGCACCCACTGAGCCACTCACTTACACATTAACATACAGATGTATTTTGGGAGGAGAGGCAAACCAGAAAAAACAAAACGACTTTCTAGATAGTGGCACAGAGTTGATATCTCATTATTTAAAACAATTAATGGAAGCGAACTTGGCAAAAAAATGGACATGGCGGGTGTGCATGTCCAAAATTCATTTACAAGCTGCAGTGTCATCAACCATCAACGAAAGCAAAATGGCGTCCATATAATATTGTTTAAAAAAAAAGAATAGGGAGCACAAAAAGGTGGGCGTGGTGTTTGATTGACGGAGTGTCTCTGTGTAGGCTATGGTGCAGACGGTGGATAATCTCCTGAGCAGAGAGGCACTGGACTCGTGGCAGGACATCAACGTTACAGAACAGTCCCACAGCGCCACCATGCTGCTGGACGTGATGGAAAAGGGTGCCTTCCTGCTGGCCAACAATCTTTATGAGGGTCGCTTCAGCGAGAGGGCACCCAATATTGGTGAGAAATATTTTTTTTACTTTTCAACATTACATTTCTTTTTAAATTTTATTTTACCTTTTTTTGTTATGTTTAGCTCATCCAATCTTGTGAATGCTTGACCCTGTGTGTTAGATCTGGAGGTGTACGTGCTGAACACGGAGATGGAGGTCAGGGATCTGCACTTCCCTCATTCCTACGACAGCGACAGCACCATCCACCTCTCAGCAGCGACCATCAAACAGTATAGCCGTAATGGTCAGTATGTGGTGGTCTTCCTACAACAGTTTAAGGTTACAAAGGTCTCATCTTGGGGACGGCAAGGCAGAGTACCCGGAAAAACAGGCCTGAGATACTAGAGGCACAGACATTGATTGGCAGACCATTGCAGGCACAATATTCTTTATATCACATGGTAGAAAAAAAATCCCCACATCATTGCCCACACCATAGTGACTCCTTCCCTCATTTTACCTGAAGATTCTGCTAACCCATGTAGGCAAACTCCAGGTTTGATTGTGGTAGTTTCGGACTAGTAAGAACAAAGTTGCATGTTCAAATCCCCAACAGCTCACCTCAGGATGGGAACCAGACCAATTGAGTCTAAGGATAATGCATCAATCATGGTCGGGCTCTCCAGCCACAAATCAGCATGTGAACTCACCTTGTTCTCATCACACTACAGCTACGAAGTCTTAAGTTTTTTGCTTTTGTTGAGACATGCACATGGTCTGTGGTCACAGGTCAGGTGAAAGTCGTCTTCGCCCTCTACAAGAACCTTGGTCCATTCCTCTCCACCCAGAATGCCACTGTGAAGACAAACGGCGAGCTGAAGCCAGGGGCCCGAACACTGGCCGTCAATTCCCACGTCATCTCTGCCTCCATGAATAAAGAGTCCAGCCGAGTGTTCCTGACCGAGCCAGTCACTTTTACACTGAGACACCTCCAGGTACGTCCTACAGTACAGACCCTAACGAACTAATGCACTAATATTCTAGCCGCACCTTTGATTTGGCATCATTTATTCACAACATAATACTCAGTGCTAGAAATTCAAAGGCTTTTACAATTTGAAATCTGATGACACAGATTTGCTTCCATATTTTGTATGCGAGTGCTAGCCCCTAACCACCATGCCCTGTCTGCAGCTGGAGAATTATTTTGGGCCAAACTGTTCATTCTGGAACTACTCAGAGCGCTCGATGACGGGTCAGTGGTCATCTCAGGGCTGCCGGTTGCTCTACAGCAACAACACACACACCACCTGCTCCTGCTCACACCTCACCAACTTCGGCCTGCTCATGAACCACCACAAACCTTCAGTAAGACACACACACACACAGAGTGAGAGAGTGAGAGAAACGTAGTGCTTCTTTCCCCCAGCGTCTCCTCTCTCTCACTGATATTTTTTTCACTTTCTCTCAGTACGCGAGCGGGATGCAGGCCCTGGTCCTCTTCGTGGTCTCCTGGGTTGGCATGGTAATCTCTCTGGTGTGCTTGGCCCTCTGCATCTCCACCTTCTGCTGTGTCAGGGCAGTGCAGAGCGAGCGCACCACCATCCACAAGAACCTCTGCCTTACCCTATTCATCTCGCAGCTCCTCTTCCTGATTGGCATGGAGATGACCCAGTATACAGTGAGTACTCACAATCTCGCAATTATATTATCCAGAAAAAAATGCTAAGGTCCTGGTAATTTGTATGTCACAAGTTTGTCTAAGTTCTGGTTTTTTACAGTATGCTTTCATTGATTTAACATTACTCTTCCGTTTTTTGTTTTTTTTTCTTTCAGTCGCTCCTTTTTTACATTATTATTTAAATAATGCTTTTTTTGTTAACATAATGCTTGTTTAATTGTTTTTAACAGTAGGCTTTTTTTTTAATCATGTAACCCTTTTTAAAAAAAAAATCACATTACACTTGTAATGTGTTATTTTTACGCTGCGAGATTTACACTTTTTGTGAAGATCCCAGTCAGGCTCAGGGAAGATGATGGCCATGTATGGGTTCACCTTATAAACCTACAAAGCAGAATACAGAACATGTCTCTCTTCATGAGCTATGCCCTGCAGGGGGTACAATCGATCTGTTATCCTATCAATCCTACACCATGCTGTGTGCCAAGTCTTCACCCGGTGTTCATGGTATGAAGATCATGTTACGACAACACTAGTGACACAGAGAATACATAAGAGGGAATGTATCAGTTCCAGATCAGTTTGACTGCTCTGCATATCTAAGACTCACACAAAGCTGATCTGCATATGAACTTGAAAATATGCTGTTAGGTACAGTGCATGTGTCAGAGGAACCTATGCTGGCTGGCTGGCTGACGATATCTGTAGGGTGTGTCTCCCGCCTCTGGTCAGTCCCGAGGGGATGTCACTGCCGTTATATGGTACGAATAGTTTGTGAAGACCCATGACGAGTAGAACAGACGTTGACCATGAGCACACTCTCTTTCCAATCCCCTCCCGTAGGTGGCGTGTCAGGTTTTGGCCGCCTTGCTGCACTTTTCACTGCTCTCGGTCTTTTGCTGGCTATGCGTGGAGGCCGTGCAGCTCTATGTGCTCCTGGTGGAGGTCTTCGAGAGTCCGTCTTCACGCCGGAAGTATTACTACACGGGGGCCTATGGCTTTCCTGCGCTGGTGGTGGCCATCTCCGCCTCCGTCGACTACACCAGCTACGCCAGCCCCACTGCGTGAGTTCAATATTCTGCTAACACCACAGATCTCTGTGTGACAAGAGCTTTAAGATGTTCCGTTTTGTTCCCAGTTGCTGGTTGCGTGTGGACAACTTCTTCATCTGGCTCTTCATCGGGCCAGTCTCTTTGGTCATCCTGGTAAGCAGTGGAGACTTTATTTAGATGTCAACAGTTTTACGGGGGGGAGTGGTTCTTGTTTGTTTTATTAATAATGCTGTTTGTCTCATAGCTTAATCTGGTGGTCCTGGTGATAACAGTGCACCGGATGATCCGCCACTCCACGGTGCTCAAACCCGACTCTAGTCGGTTCGACAACATCAGGTACAAGGCATATTGAAGTCTCGGAGGGGTTAAAGACAGAGATGGGGAACTTCACAGCACCTTCAGACTTGTTTCAAATGACCTGGACTTGGAAACAGAAAATCAATTCTATGGCACTAGGAGAGACGTGTGACTTTTTGCTGGTTGTTTTTTTATTACTCTTAGGTGCTGGACCGTATGTTCGGTCACCCTCCTTCTGCTGGTGACGCTGACATGGATTTTCGGCCTCCTCTTCATCAGCGAGAAAAGCGCCCTCATGGCCTACCTCTTCACCTCCTTCAACGCCCTGCACGGCCTCTTCATCTTCATCTTCCACTGTGCCCTGCAGAAGAAGGTCCAGAAGGACTACGCCAAATGTTTCCGCCAGTCATCCTGCTGCGGCCACGTCTCCTCCGGGTCCATCAAGAGCTCTGCTCACCGTAGTAACAACCGTTACTACAGCGGGGGCCAGTCCAGACACGTTCCTGCACACCGCCAGGTAACTAGACCCAACTGACTGGACATATCAGATCCTTGAGCAAAATGTTAACCGTTATCCTCTTCTCCTTCTCAGAGCCGAATACGGAGGATGTGGAACGATACGGTTCGGAGGCAGACCGAGTCTTCCTTTATGGCAGATCTCAACAACACACCCACTTTGAACAGAGGTAACTTATTTATCTCTCTGACTGTCAAGTTCCGTGTAGCCATTTTGAACTGGCCCTTCTCAAACAGATTTCCACCACACATGTCCGAACTGCAATGGTTTGCCTTGAGCTTCTTGTGTGGTGGGCCATAATATATTTACTCAAATGTCACTATACAGTGAGATTTATCTTGTTTTGCTAAGATAGCCCCTTTGTTGTCCACACTTACCCCAGGCAGCAGTTTTGAAAGAAGAGAAAATAGGTCCGACAAGATTCATTAGGATAAATGAACGATTCCTGGCCAATCATCAGCTAAAATCTTTGGAGGTTAATTATGAACATGTGACAAAAAACAGCAGGAGTCTAGCTATTAAACTGTCACTGAGCAAGTACTAGCATTTAACGGAGGGTGCTCACTTCCTCTTCCCACCAAAAGGCCTCCAGAGTTTGTCAAGTGTCGGTTTGCTTAATTGAGCACATTTGTATGCCATCCCTCGCACTCAGAGAGCAAGGTCACTGTTTACTCCCAAGAACGTCCTCCTTGGACAAGGTGCTAATGCTTATATTCTTTTGTTACAGGAACCATGGGAAATCATCTTCTGGCCAATCCGGTGCTCCAGACTCACTCTGGATCCTCCCCTTATAACACGCTGCTGGCCGAGACCTTTAACCCGTCCTCGCCGGCCGTCTTCAACTCTACTGGTCAGTAGTTTCCGTACTAGTATACAAATACAGCATTCTCAAAGTATGACTAAGTCTGGTACCAATCTTATTTGACTCTACCTGTCTGTCTCTCTCTGTGTCTGTCTATCTCTGTTGCTTATCTGTCTCTCTATTTCCGGTCGGTAGGCACCTTCCGAAATTCAAGTATGGGACTTTCTATATTTCTGTCATGTTTGAATTCATGTCAATACATGTCATTCGTCGAGACTATACATGGTCTTGCTCGTCACTGGGTGTAAAGTACACGATAGGGTCAAAAATATGTGGACACCCCTCATAGCGATTGGATTTAATTGATTATTCTACATTTTTGACAGAAAGCATTTTATTGGCATTTTAATAAAATTTTATATATGAAGACTAGTAAGTGCTCAGCCCAAGTGCTACAGAGGTGATGAAAATATGTAATCGTCTTAGACAGAAGACGTTAATTTCACCACGTGTTTTCCTTGAGTTCTGGGTGGACCATCAAGACAAGTGCCTCCAATGTTATGTAATACAGACGAGAGATTATGTGTTCTCTAAAGGATATATATACACCCTGATCCGGCCTAACATTATTACCACCTTCCAAATAAATTTACATTTTCATAAGTCTTGGAGACAGTCTTCCCAGAGATCGGGTGTCCCCATACTTTCGTCCATATAGTGTATGTATGTTTGGCATTGGTGATTGTAGTATATTTCATCAGCTCCATATTTTGCACCAGGCTGCTCCAATCCTCTAGGAGGCTAATAACATAGCTGTTCTCTTCATCTCCTGCAGAGGGCACTCTCTCTCGCAGCCGCGAGTCCTGCGGCCTAGAGCCGGTCCGTCTGAATGGCAACTACAACAACAGTTACTCTGTCCATGGCGGCAGCTCTGACCTCCTTGGCAGCGTGGCAGCGGGAGACATTAGTCCCTCTCTTCTGACCCCCCGGGGAGCGGAGCCTCCAGGCGGCATGCGCCGGAACCTGTCAGACGCGGCAGCACTGGAGAAGATGATCATCTCAGAGCTGGTGCAGAGCAATCTGCGCCCAGCCAGGTCCAGTGCCAACGAGGCAACCCCAGAGCCAAGGGATTATGCTACGGCATCCATGGGTCATCGGGAGCCGCCACAGCGGCCTCTGCCCCGCCCGCCCCCTCCGCCCCCGGCAGACGATGAGGAACCACTGTACAAGGCACTGGAGAAGCCGCGCCTACCAGAGAAGCCACGCCTACCAGAAAAGCCCCACCTACCAGAGAAGCCCCGTCTCCTGGAGCATGTGCAGTCAGTCTTCTACCAGAGCGAGGAGGATTCTGAAAGCTTCTCAGCCGAGATCACAGACAGTGTGGCCGGTGTCGGGCCTGATTCCTCGTCCCTGTATGCCCGGGACCGGGACTCATCATATCCAGACAGCAGCCCAGAGGGGTTGGGGACCGAGCCTCATTCTGCCCTGCCTCCCGACGAGCTGTACTTCAGCGCTGGGAGGCACGCCCACGTCTCTGCTTTCTACCAGCCCCCTCCGCGACGGACCATTGAAGAAGCCCGACTGGGGCTGGACGCCGGGCATGGCGAGGCTGATGGACAGATGCAGCTGGTGACTAGCCTGTGACTAGGGCGCTGGTGACCGGGACATGGAGATCTAGGGGAGGAAATGGGGGATTAGCCCGACAGTCATTATCATCTCTTACTTGTGTACTTTGCTGATTAGTCAATTATGCTTACACATTATTTATATGGGCAAGTCCCACCTGCAAAGTTAGAGGAAACCTTTAACTTTAAGCAAGAACCTTCAAAAGCTCCCAAATAGAGCTCTATATTTGGGACCTTTCATGACTCGTACTAGAAGCAGGTCGAGCACGAGCACTGTGCACAACGTAGCTACCACTCCAGCACCCAAGGTCCAAGCAAGCCAACATCTTGCTTACCTTCCAAGCACAAAGCTGTACGCTTGACCGCCAAGGGTCTTGAGTAAATGTTACCCGCCAAGCTACCACTGCCCGAAGAAATGCACAACTACCAACCAATATCCAATGCCAGTGTTCTTGTGGCCGTTCTAATGAGAACTTTGAAAATGCTAACAAAATAGTGACAGTATTTTTGTGGGCATAAAGAGCCCAAGAAAATAAAGCACACCCGGCACAATCCTGATGATAATGGCTTCCTCCTCTGAGTCTCTGTCTCCTGGTCACCTCCGCACCCACCCTGACCGTCTCACTGCCATCGCTGCTGTATATTCTCTCATGCTGTATTATTATCTGTATACTCTGAGCATTTGGTACATCATAGGGCATCTGTCTGGCATCGTGTCATAATTCCTGCCGGGCTACATTCACATGGGGGGGGGGGGAGTCTAAGCTGGAGCAGAAACTCAGCCTACCTTAGTAGTCTTTAGACCTGTTTAGTCACGGTCGAAGTTGGAACCCTCCGTACTCTCTTCGGGGCACAGGTATGTCCCGGTAGTCAAGTGATTCCAGTGATTTCCACAGTTGTTTACATAAATCTGTGACTGAGATTACTGCCCAGGACGTTCACCTCTACCCGCCTAAAAAGTGACCTAGTTAAGTCAGGTATAGACCGTCTTGCTTGCATTCTTAACCTCCAGTCAGGGTCACAATTGGGGTGCTGGTGCCTATCCCAGCTTTTCAATGGGCTCGAAAATCTCTCTCTCTCTCTCTCTTTCTCTCTCTCTCTCTGATTAAAAGAAGTGGGGGTTTCAATTAAAGCTACTTGTACCCACAGTGTGAACGGAGCCCGTAGTTTCATCTCGCCGTGTCCTCTCTCAGGGTGGAGTGCTGGATCTGCACCTTGCTTTTTATGTTCTGTGTCTTGCCTGTCCGCTTCCTTTACGAATGTGACGTCCGTACAAGAATAAGAAAACTCTCCTTGTCGCCAAAAATCCTCACAGAGAGAGCTTCTGTTACTGTTCCTTTGTCACAAGAGGTCAAACAGCGATTCGCTCAGTGAAAAAAAAAACGAACAAACCAACCAACAAACGAACAAAAGGATATCGGACCTCAACCCCAAAAAGCTTCTGGGCCAAGTTCCTGATGTGTTTTATAGACTGTGAATGCTCTGGTGACCCTGCAAACGATTCACGGCTGTGTTCTTGGTGTATATAGCAGATAAGACTTTTAATGCATATCTACTGAAAGTCACGAACAAATAACGTAAACGGATGTGTAGATGATGTGGACGATTGTGTATCTTCTCTTCCTCTATGGTCTATATTCCACTCGGTTCTTCCTGTCCTCCTCCTTCCTTCGTTCTCTTATTTCCCCATGTTTTCCTTCTGTCTTCTACTTTTTCCTTCCTTGCCTTACTCACTTTTCCAAGCAGGTAACAGAAGGACAGGGTTTTGTTAAAGACATAGACAAGAAATGTGTTTTTTCTAAGAAAAAATAAATAAAACCTGTTGATGGTTTGAGAACTGGTCTTCTCTTTACCGCGAAGCTCTGACCTCAACGTCTTAGGTCTTGAATTTTACTTGGGACAGATTAAAAGCCTGGCAAATGTTCCAACACTGATGCCTCTGACTGAATGGGCACAAATACCTTGTGAAAAAGCTTCACAGAATTGGAAATGTAATGTGCTACTCACTTTAGAACTTATATTTTTAGTCACACAAATACATACAGACACACCCAGAGAAGCTGGAGCCCACCATTCTACCCAAAGGAAAAAGGTAAGTGCTTGCTAACTGCTGTAAATATACCAGGGGGTTGACAAGACACCAGGGGGCAATCTTCCACCAAAAACAACTTACTCTGGCAGAGCTCCTGCATACATTCAATATTTTACCATAATTCCCGACGACACAAATTGCAATTTCATTGTTACTCCATTGATGCTCACTTATGGTCACCGCCTTAGAGACCTCTGGCTGGACCTCTAACCTACTAAATAGATGCAGAATTTGGTGTGGATGCTCTAAGTGAAGTAAGTGATGTTTTTCTTCAGTTTACTAAGTATTCCCAGATGGTTGGATCTACTATTTGTAATGAAAACTCTGCATTAGATGTATTTTATCTAACACAAAATACACAAATGTATGTAGAAACCACGTCTAATGACCGATTTTAGTGTTTCCAGCAGCTTCATCGACACATTTGCATTGCATTCTTGCAGTATCGGGGACCAGAAACATTTTGTGGCGCATACTCTACACTTTAATCGACTACGAGCCGGGATATGCCACAACCACCTGTCCCCAATACTGCAAATATACCACACAATTTTTTGACATTGTGATGAATGATAAATAGGATTTTTTATTGTGTACATAGCATCACTTGTGGTCTGATAATAAATAATCATTCTTTATCAACTCGATTAATACAATTAATGAAAAGATATAATTTTCACAAACAGTTTAATATAACTGAGCACATAATACACACGAATTGGATTTTATGTTTTGGTAATTTGAATTAGCGAAATTGCTTACATTGTTTTACATTTTGAGCAATTCTAACATTAGCGAAATTAGCATGACTAACATAGGCTAATCGTGTCGCTTACCTGACCTTTATTTAACTCTGGTGAGGAAACATTTCCTCGTGAAGCAAGTTTGTCTGCTTTCATCGTTGTTTTTGCTTTATTTACTTAGTTGTGTAATTCTTTATCATCGTAATATTGTGTTAATGTTGTTAATTAAGACTTTATACAGACTTTCTGATGTCAAATCCACCGCTGACAGCCTGCCAAATGAATACGAGATGAATCACCGTGAACCGACTCTCTGTTTTTATTCGCCTCTTTTCGGAATCGAATCATGAGTCGGCGCTGGTTTACTGGAATCGAGCCAGATGCTTGTCAAGCGTCATACATGGTTTAACTAATATAAGTTACACAAGACTAAATATACAACATAGAAATACATAAACGTGAACGTTTTTTAAAAACAGGGCTCTCAATGTAGCTAAAAACATAAAAAACTAAATGTTTTATTCCTTGCTTCCCAAAAGGAGGTTTGCAATGACATTTAGACAAATGAAAGCCTTAAAGGGGCTCTCAATGTAGCTACAAACACAAAAAACTAAACGTTTTCTTCCTTGCCTCCCAAATGGTTGAGGCAAAGGGAGAGCATTGATAGGGAAACTTTGACTGAGGTTAAAAATAAAAGCCATGTGGCAATTATCAGTGGAAAATGCAACAGACTCTTCTCTTACAGGCAACAGGAAGTGGCCCAAGACTTGGTTTCTGACTTCCAAAACAGAGGGCCTGCCTTGTTTACTGAGAGTGAAGTAAAGATCTGTAATGTTATGGTAAACTTCATTGTCAATGTTTTTTCTTAATTATATGTATAGTTTAGTGATTTTTTTCATGTGTATAACTACTTTGCCATTGCAAACTAAGTTTTTAGGACAGCTGGACAAATACACTGATAAACCTGATTCAAATAGGAGGAGCTGCTAAGAAGATCAGGCTCATTAACAGCAAAGGTATGAACATGATGCTGTGCTCTTTTTAAATCCTAGTTAAATCCTAATTCAATTTTTGGATGTCCTCATTTTAGTTCAAATACTTTATTATATCATACCTACTGGTCACTG
>JAYDZF010000011.1:10850995-10861291 GCA_034509105.1 Microcambeva barbata
CTTGACCTTCTATGTACATCATTTTTTGTAAGTCGCTTTGGACAAAAGCGTCAGCTAAATGTAAAGTAAAGTAAAGTGATTTCAGTCCAACAATCCAGAATATTTAATTAAACTCATATATATACTTTAACAGAGCAATTAAGTAACCAATAAGCAATCATATTGTTTTTTGTTAATAAATGAAATAATCGATTTACATTTTTAGATTGGTTAAATTATTGTTTTATGTCCTAGATTGGTGTTTTCTTGGAGAACCCAGAGAATATTCATTTGTTCAACAACACTGAAATTTCAGCCGATGTCAGAAAATTTTACACAGTCCAACTATTTATTCAGAATCCAAACTTCAACCCCCTAAGGTACATTTACATTTATGCCATTTACTGGATTAAATGCAACATACAATGGTTACAAATATAGTGCAAACAACTGAACGATAAAGCTCATGCTCAGTAAAGCCCACCAGACAAAAACTACAATACAGCAATGGACCTACAAGTAACAAACAACTGCATCAAACAAATAATACTACTTAATGAGGAGAGTCTTCAGAAAGGGAGATTGGAATGATTTGAGGCACACGCTAATGGGATTCAGTGGAGATATTGTGAATTTTTTAAGCAATACAAAAAGACATCAGAATATGACATGACTGTTTATGTGCTGTGTGTAGTTTGCCAGATATACTTCTGTGTGGAGCACCTAGCTCTGTGTTTGACCCTCTTGAAGTTGCAGACAGCACAACTATGCTTGATAGCATTAACAAATTCTGCAATGAAACAGATCTACAGGTAATTAATCAGTAACGACATAGCACGCAAAATGGAACCAGTGGGTCTCCGTATAACAACTGCAGAGTAAGCTACTCTTTTTTGCCATTAGGTCACAGCAGTGCTGTTGTCAAATATCCCAAATGTATCCACATCCACCATCCAAATGCTGGGAAGTAAGAGTGTTAGCCTGACTGTGAGCCAGATAAACTCTGCCTCTCCCAGTGTCATAAACAATGCATTGTCAACACTAAGTACTGTTGATGGATGGGACCAGGGCCAAGCCGATGCCATCATTCAGAGTCTTATTAGTGCGGGGTACAATGTAAGTATACATGACCTTTTTTTCATGTTATGATTTGGCTTCCAGTGATGAGCTTCTAATTAATTTCTGGCCTTTTGCTATTGACAGATTGACAGCGCTTCATCCCTGGTGACTCTGGGCACACTAATTGAAGGCGTTTCCTCAGACACTCTTTCAAACATTCCATCTTCTGATCTTCTGACTTTAACTAAAAATCCCACATTCATAAGCAACATTCAGTCAGCACCAGTCATTCTGCAAGAAACGTTTGTCCAGAAGGTACACACCAACATGTTTACAAATAATATCTAAATCATATCCCACGGCAAAATGTCCCAAATCTATTAATGCACAATCATCATTTATCTCTATAATTTCCCCCCTAAGATTGTCTCTGTTGACCAAAGCAAAGTGATAGAGAATGTTCCAGATGGACTGGTAACATACATTCCATTAGTGCTACTGACCTCTCCCAGTTCAACTGAACTTCCACTCATCAATAAGAAGAGTTGGAATCATGAGCAGGTAACAACACTGTTAAAATGGTGATTAGTACATGGTATAGCAGTGTAATAATAATGTGCTTGCTGTAATAGCTGACTTACTGATCAGTTAAACATTTAAACATTTGCTAATTTCTAGGCTATGATGCTGTTTGGTGCAGTTGCCAGTACGAATACCAATGCAGAGGAGTAAGTTAAAAACACAAAAAAACTCATAATTTTACAACTACACAATCAGTGTAAGCATATAGAACATATTTATATTGTGTGTGTGTGTGTTTATAACAGGCTGTCAGAATCAGTATTGCAGGGAATGACATGCAGCTCAGTTCAAACAGTTTCCCAACAGAAAGTCAAAGAACTGGTGAAAGCATGTAGACCACGTGAGGGCAGAAACAAGGTCTCCCTGAAGGAGTCTCAGGTACACAAACTATACATTTATTTCAAGCTGCTTAAATGATGGACAATAGCAGCACACACATTATATAAACTTGTTTTTATACATGTACCTTGAAAATATTTATCAGTGGCTTTGGTAAGGTCATTTTTGTGGTAAGGAGTCCAAAAAACCTAATCATAAAGTATGCAAGTTCCATTCATAAAAATACAGCATAATGCTACAGTTAACAAACAGAAACCTGCAAGCGAATCACAAATTACAAAAACCTAAGCAGACAGGTATGTAATCAATGATCTTCAACAACAGGCAAAGCTAAATGGTTGAAAGTTCAATATGTCTATGTGCATAATAGTCTACACATAAGAAGTATGGATTACAGAGTTTTCTAAACTATTGTTCTGTTTTTCAGCTGACCTGCATGTACCACTACATGAAGGATGAGTCTTCTGTGAACTTTAATGAACTACCATCTGATATGCTGCTCTATTATGAGTGTGTAGCAAGATAATCTCAACTGTCTTTAAAGTTTCTTTTATAAAGTTGCTGGATGAAGTATTGTGTTAAACGTGTATTTTTGTTCATATTTTTATTGTAGCTATGACACAGTGCAGAAGGAGAACTGCAAGTCGTATTTCTCTGCTCTGGGCAAGGCAGATTTCACTATTCCTTCTAGTGTCCTCAACAAAAATACTATTCTGTTCAACCACGCAAAGGAATGCCTGGTAAAGGACACAATAAAAAATATTTTTGCCAATACACATCACTTACCATGTGGGAATGGAGAAAAAAATATTAACAGTGGAATGTAAAGTGAAATAAATGTAATGAAGGACTTGAGCTTAATCATGCAGATATGGTTAACATGGTGATCTAAAGAGTCAAAGAGTCATTTTCGTTTAGTACAGACATACTAAACTATACACATTAACCACTTCTAAAAAAATAAATAAATAAAACTGAATGTTCCAACACATTTATTTTAGGCAATAAGTGTAGGTTTCCATTATGTCCACATAATATTTTTCCATAAATACAAAGTTTGTACAGCCAATCCAATTGAAAATCATCATAGAAAAAGAGACTGCCATGACTCTTATGAGTGTAGCTTTTACTGTAAACAAAGTGTGACCCTCCTGCATTATGTATTTTTCTAGGGTATGTCTGGTCTAAGTCTGACCGAAGATCAAGTGAATGTGCTGGGTAACCTGGTCTGCACACTAGACGCCTCCTACATTGAGAACGCACATCCTAGTATCGTGGAGAACCTAAAGAATTGTGAAGATCTTACTGACTCTCAGGTCACAGCTCTGCAGTCGCAGCTGTTCAGTGGCAAAACCACTTATGGGTAAGGGCAATACTATTTTTTGATGGTGAACAAAATGTAAAAGAATACCAAACTTCACTAACATTATTGTTATGCATACAAATCAAGACAGATCCAGAGTATTAAAGTAATTGTTTGTCTTTTCTTAGCAATCCCTTAACATGGAGCCAGCAGACTCTAGAGAACCTAGAAAATCTACCTCTCTACTTCAATTCAGACTTTTGGGGCAAATTCAACACTGTATGTTAATTTAACATTTTAAAATGTGTCGCTGTTTTCTCTTTACTTTTATTTATTTGAAGTAGTAACATTTGGTTGTCTTACAGGCGACCCAGAAGAGTGAAAAGAATGTGTTTTTAAGGTCTTTCATGCCCCATTTGAGGAAAAAACATACCTCAGTAAATAAGCTGAAGACAATGTTCACAGCATGCAACTCTGCTTCTTCTGGCAGATCATTCCGTGCTCTAGGTATGAGTATTCTACAATGTAAAATAACAATTAATGGTCGTTGATGGTTGTGGAATGTCTTCATTATTTAGGTACCAAATATGGTTGTTTATAACCATATATATGTTGTTTCCTTTTTCCAGCAATATGCACTAAAAACCCTATCACATCAGTGACAGTTGAAGATGAAGCATTTCCTTTGGGCTATGACTTCACCCAATTCGATGCATGTCTGGAGAACACTATCCTCAAGGACAACCTAGCAGCAATTACAGAGAAAGTAGTGGACACCGACTTCCAGACTGTCATTCTGAACAAATTAACTCAGGTCAGCAGATCGTAACTGGGCTTATTAAAAGAAAAATAAATAGTTCAACCCACTTGGGTTACGTGAGCGAGTACAGGGATGTGCATATCAAACAAGATGTTGATATTAAATTGTGTTTGTATGTTGTAGATTTACCCATCAGGCCTGGATGACAGTGTGCTGAAGTTACTGGGTCAAACATCACGTGCGGCCACTATACAAGACATCAACAAATGGAACATCACAAAAACTGACACACTTGCTTTGTTGATGAATTCAGCAAATGGAGACTGGGAGCCAGAAAAGGTATTGGAATAATAAATTGACAAACAAGCATTGGGAAACTATTCCAGCTGAAACAATCTCAAACATTATGATATGGCTGGTGTGTTTGTGTTTTGTAGAGCAAAGCCGTGATTATGAGGTATCTCAGTGTGGCAGGGAATAAACTGGAAAGTTCTGAGCTTAGTGCAATTGGAGCCAACCTCTGTTCTTTGGACGTTAGTGTACTAGAAAGCATCACGGCTGACAGTCTGAGGTAAGTAAAGACAAACACATCCATGTGTAGAATCACTTTTGCTTCTCAAAGTACTTGTCATTAAAACTCTTTAAAGTTCTAAAACCTAAGAGTCGACTGTTGGGGTGGGGGGAGTGGGGGGTAACGCACATGATCATGACCAGTTAAAACATAACTAAAGTTTTTAAATGTCAAAAACACAGTTTGGACCTACAGTGCCAAGCAAAAGAATTCACCCCCTTTTGACACCTTTTGTGTTTGGTTACCTCACCACCTGGAATTAAAATTGACTGTTTGAGGGTTTGCATCATTTCATTTACAGAACATGTATACAACTTTTAAAAATTTTTTATTTTTTAATGTGAAGCAGACAACAAATAGAACAAAAACAAATAGGACTGAATAACAGAAACCTTCAGTGTTTTCACTAAAGTCAGTACTTTGTAGGGCCTTTTGTGGTGATTATAGCTGCAAGTTGCTTTGGATAAGTCTCTATGAGCTTGCCAAATCTTGCCACTGGGATTTATGCCCATTTCTGAAGGCAAACCTGCCCCAGCTCCTTAGTTAATGGTTTCTGCTGGTGAACAGCAATCTTCAAGTCTGACCACAGATTCTCAGTTGGATCAAAATCTGGGCTTTGACTACGCCAACACTCGAGTGCGCCAGACATTGCGTTTTTCTTGTTGACCAGAGCACCTTCTTGCTCTGCCTTTTGGCAAACTCAAAATGAGCCTTTTTGTTAATAAGTAAAGGCTTTTTCTGGCTCTATGAAGAGTATGGCTTATTGTACACAATGTGAAGAATTCGATTAGAGAATATTGGAAGATAAACCTTGTTTAACTGAGCCTGTGGGCTATCGTATTCAGTGCTAGTGCAAGTCAGTTTAAGTAAAAGATGGTTATATAACTAAGTATTGTTAAAGTTCAAATAACATGAAATCCCTTTACCCAAAAATGAATGCATAGTAGAGGTGTGGTACTTTACTCTCAACAAATAACTGTCAACAACATTAACCTCTGTAAATTTAGCAATATTATGTTTGACTTCCTGTAGACATAAATTACAATGTGTATTCTGACCTGTTAGCAAGCTTTACTTTTAAAAGTGTTGTCCATTGTATACTGTAAACAATTGAAATTGTATGTAGTGCATTTATTACTGACTATAATCAATTAAATGTGAGGTTATGGAATTGTGTTAAACTGTGTTAAAAGATTGTATCTATAAATGGTTACATACACTATGATTAAAAGAAATTTTTCTACCTTGTTGGTCATCTTCACAGATGCATGATGGCATTTTGTTACTGACGTGCCATTCAGCACTAAAACAGACACACACAAAAAACAAATGTTCAGTTGTAGCAGAAAGTTATCATAATGCTGTATGTTTTATTGCTTCTGTAACCTGTAGTGTTGAACAGGAGGGGCAGCATCTCGGTGACACAGATGTGCTGGGAATGGAAGTTCTAATCCATCCCCTTTTTTGTCTGTGCAGGAGTGCAGTTGCTCCAGATCTGTCCACATGTACCATCGAGCAGAAATCAACGCTGTACAACATCGCCAAATCCTCATTTAATGCTCAGCGAAGCAATGCCAACACATATGCCCAACTCATCAGCCCCTTCCTAAGTACTGAACACACCCTCATTTTAAGATAACAATACGTTTTTACATCAGAAAAGAAACATGGTGTAGTATCCTCAAATGAACTTGAGTTTTAATCTGTGCGTAGGTGGAGCTCCTGTGGAAGATATACAAAATCTTTCTACTCAGAACATCAGTATGGACATCACTACCTTCCTGAATCTGGACCCTGCAGTTGTTAAGGTATAAAAAGCAATGCAGTTATTCTAAAACAGTTATGGGACATTCACATTTCAGGTACTACTTCCTGCAAAACAACTTTTACATGTCAGTTAAAAGCGCTGTTCACATGTGCTTTTCTGCCACCCATCCTGGTTCACCAAGGATGAAACTCTAAACTCTTTTAGGCAACATGGGTCAATAAACAGACATGACATATGTCCTGTAGATTTCTTGTTTAGTAGGCAGAACAGCATTTATCTAATTAAAGTAGAAAATCACTTGAACAGTTTTTAAACAGTATTGTATTGTCTTCATCTACAAAATGAAATATTACAGCAAAGGGTTCATGAATTTATGAGCATCGTAAGGTTCATTTATTGAGAGCATTAATTATTTTGTGTCTCAGGCCCTGAATGTGACGACTGTAAGAGACCTACTGGGAGTAAACCTGGCTGATCTAAAGCTGTTTGAGAACTCCCAAGTGATTCAGACCTGGGTGGCACAACAATACCAGTCTGACCTGAACATCCTGAACATCGGATTGATGGGTGGCAAAGATGTGCAGGGGACTCAAGGTAAGAGCAAGTATGATTGTTCTTCAAATGCTAGCATCTGGCAGCCAAATCCCTGTTTAGCTCAGGGATGGTTTGATATTAAAGTGTCATTGTATTACTTGGGGGTGTAACTCAATCCCAAGCAGTGCGGACATTTGCTTGCACTGGGCCTAAGTAATAACCCAGCCAGGTGCAGGTACTTTCCTTAATGAGATTGGTAATACGGCTCTGGTGAAGAAAGCAATCCACAAAACACGACCACGCCAAGAGCCGGCCTAAAAGAGGTAAAATAGGACCTCCTGCTACAACTATACTCCAAACCTGCTGTATCATATATGTGGAACACCGTGTGCAGGAACAAGTATAAGTCTCAGCACAAACAAAACCTAAACTAATCCGAGATATTGTTTATTAAGTTCCAGGTTCAGGAGCTACACAACATCTGGTTGGAGGATGGCTTGTCTCTCTTTTGCTGACCATCGCACTCTACGCAAAATGATGAACTACACACACACTAAATAAATAACATATCAAGGATTATTATTATACACCTTGATAAACACACACACACACTACACTAAAAATTATTCTTTTTACTCTCTTCAATTCCTAATTTGTCATTAAATTAACTATGGTTATTTAATTTAGTTTTAATTTTTCTGTTAGAAATATCTAATCAGCTACATGAAGGCTAATGCACTAACTGAACTACGTACTTTTACATGTATTATTTTTGTTTCTATGATTATTCTATTTGTGAATAATTTAAAATATTGCTTACTGGAATCTTTACTACATTAAACAATAAATAAAATTATTACATTATAAAATATCTTTGTGTTTCTGTCATCACACATTTTTTCATTGTTTTTATTTTATCCTGTTGCCATGGGTATGATTGAATGGGTAAACAGCAGGAAACACATCGGGCAAGGTAATAATAAGTTTTTTAAAAATAAATGTAATGTGATTTCAAACCAGTGAACATAATTTCAAATACAAACCTGCTTAAAACCAGGAATATAAATACAATTTAAATTGTAACATTCATTGGTATGTTTGATATATTAAAATACCCAAACATTTAAAGTAATTATCATTCTGTACCACAAATGCACTTAAAATTCATTTTTTTTAAACACTACACTACCCCAATGCATCGCTGCATCACTTCACTCATCTAGTATATATATATACACAACAATATTATTATAAAGCATAACAACGTTCTGTTATGATTGGACAAATTTTATTTCGATTGGTGCACCTTTCAAAAAATTTTAACTTACCTCACTAGCCTGTTGCTAATGTCCATTAGCACGTACAAACACAAAATTCAGCTTTTCTATCTCTTTTTAAGTCACTAATAAAAATGTAACCATATAAAATGTAATAAGCAATACTTTTAGAGTATAAAACGTTAATAAATGTCGTGTTTCAATGAGTAAAGACGCTGCTTCTGGTTAAAATTCGTGTTGGACTAAAAAAACGTTATTTTGGAAAATACAAACCAGCCGCCTTTTCCCGAAACGCCGTTAAACAAGCCGTTTGTTAAAAGTGTGTGCGCATATATTACACACTTTGCGGTAAAATACACCCCAACGCACAAACAAGCGAACGTGTTTATGTATATTTAGGGAAGGAAAAAATCCACACTTTATCCCAATACATATCAGTTATGGGGTTATTGCACTATCTACATATGAATCATCAAATAATTATACTCTACATATTAAAAAAAAAAAAAGTTTAACTAAAATTCAACATCACTTCACTCATCTAGCTAGTAATAATAAACAGGTCCTAGTTTATCTACTTTAAAGCCAACAACTGTACTTAAAACATATATACACATTTTTTTAAAAAAAATATTATAATAAAGCATAACAGCGTTCTGTCATGATTGGACAAGTGTTATTTCGATTGGTGCACCTTTCGAAATTTTTCAGCTTACCTCACTAGCTTGTTGCTAATGTCTATTAGCACGTACAAAATTCAGCTATTTTATCCCTTTCTAAGTCATTAAGAAAAATGTAACCATATAAAATATAATAAGCAATTCTTTTCGCGTATAAAACGGTAATAAATGTCGTAAAGTGACTAATGAGTAAAGACGCTGCTTCTCGTTAGAATTCGCGTTGAAATAAAGAGCCGTTATTTGGAAAATACAAACCAACCGCCTTTTTCCGAAACGCCGTTAAACATTTGTGTGCGCATTTATTACACACTTTGCGGTAAAAGACATCCCAACGTACACACAAGTGTTTGCGTATTTTTAGGGAAGGAAAAAATCCACTTTATCAAATAGATTTCTATTAAGTACTTCCTAAACCCAATACATATCAGTTATGAGGTTATTATACTACATATGAATTATCAAATAACTACTGTAAAGCTATTAAGAGAATTGTATAACTAAACTTCAACATAAAATAGTACTTTTGATTGAGTAGTTCTTAAAACCAATACTTAGATTAGGGGCTATTACACAAATCATCAAGTATTTTTAATGTACATATTTTAAGCAAATTGTATTAAATTTCTACTTTTTCCAGGGAGTTTTGGCTGATTATTCAAATTAAACACACTATAAAAGTCATTTTTAATAAGTAATCCATAAAATCAATACATGTCAATTTATGGTTCCATTGCACACACTACAAATAAATCAAGTGAGTTTACAAAAATTGTGTGTGTACACTAACATTTTAGACTACTACTCCCTTCCCAAACCCAAGTGAACTCTCCTTATGCACCTTTAACACAACAGATTCACACTGTGCGATCAGTGATCCTTCTGCATTCTTCCAAAATCTCACGCAGCACTAAAATGTAAAACAAACCATTAAAATAATGTCAATTATTTAATGCCCACCTAAACGAGACATCCTGTTAAACTTACGGAGCAACACCTAATTGGAATTAAAGATCAACGTTCAAATGTGTACTAAGAAACATTCTTTAATTCTTTTATCCTCTTTGAAAGAGGATCACATACGAAAACAAGCGTTACACAGTTTCATAAACATTTTTCTTCCTTTGCTGTGGCCATTTTTGGAAGGTCAAACACACAGGGAATAAATAGTGCTTTGCCCACTGGCATTCACTAAAAAAAGTTACAGCGTTTAGGGAACAGGGAAAATATACTTAAAAAGACAATCATGGCAAAAGTATAAATTTAAAATATGACAGTGAAGCATGTTTGAATCTTTTCAGAATCAGTCACACAGCACGTTGCACCATTTACTTAGCTTCTATACAGATCACATTAAAACACACCACAGTCATACACACACACCTGGTGACGTGCTATCAGAATAAATATAGTGTGCTGACATTTATGGCTTTATTTTGCTTGTTCA
>JAYDZF010000011.1:10875879-10886584 GCA_034509105.1 Microcambeva barbata
TGTACAGTACACTTTATGGCTAAAAAATATATGCGACCATGTTAGTGTTGTGCCTACCAATTACTGATCTGGTATTGTTTGCATGTCGGGTTGTATCATTACACAACTTTCCCTATTTATCTGGGCATGGGATTGGCACTACAGTGCCAACACTGGTTGATGCTTCCTAGTGGCAATTGGGTGACAGCAGTGAACGTTTTACTAATGTTATGTTCTGAGCAAACCTTCTCACAGCCATGTTAGCAGAATGTTCTATAAACGGTGTGAGACCTTGATAACATTCAAACAATGTTAGTGTGAGTGTAACGTTTTATTAACATTAAAAACTGAAATAAAGTAAACATGGACAGAATAACCTTGAAGTAACTTTCTAATGCAGCATTCATAAAACCAAAATTGAACAATAAGGGAACGTATTTCAAGAAAACCTTCCAAGAATCTGAAGTAAACTGAGGTTTGGGTGACGTACCCATATAACGTACCCACGACCAAAACAGAACGTTTGTGGAACGTTCTCAGGACATCCTTTTGTGTCCTGGGATGAAACCTGGGCTTTCAGGGACCCACGTGGACACGTGAAGAGCATGCACACAGGAATGATTCAGAACTGACAATTTAATTCTGGACCTTCTTGATGTGGGGCTACCATACCGCTCCGCCTCAATACAAACACGGGCGACATTTTGATGGACCGATTCTTGGTGCGACACTCTCAGGTAGGACGGTGGCATGATGGAGGAGCAGTGCATGCTTGGTAATGGAGAAGAAGCTCTGCTCCAGCTTCACCTGCACTGCCCCGCTCAGACGTCCTGCACCAGGGCTGTGGAGACCGAGCTCTCCATGAGTGACATCACAGACCTTCACCAACAGGTCTGTGAGCTCCGGAAGACCGTCACACGGCTGGAGAGCCAGCTCAGCCATGCCCTCAACACCTCCACGCAGGTACAGACTCGGTTTCCTTATCTATGAGTGAGCTTTGTTTTTGCTTTGTTTTACTAGACAGTGGAAGCCCATGCTGGATGATCTGATGGTTCTGGTCTTCTAGTGTATCTCAACCCATAAAACAAATGTAGTCTGTTTTGGCAGTCCCTATGGAAGCTCTGTTCACCTTTGTGATGTTTTCATCTCGCAGGACAAGAGCGCCCGTGCGTTGTGCTCAGTGTGTAAAGCCGAGCTGGACCCGGACCCCGAACCAACCCAGGATCCAGAGGTGCTTGGACCTGGAGCCACTCTCGTATCCAGACAGTCGAGTGTCAACGGGAAGGAGAACCTGCAGCAGGAGGCAGAAGAGGAGATGAAACCAAGCCCCTCCTTACTACACACCAACCAGCGTGCCTTGGAGAGGCGGCGTTGTAACGGTACGGGGTGCAGCCCCGTACACACCCCGCTCATGATGTGTTCCGTCAGACTGGTGGACTGTAAGACGGCAACAGAGTCGAATGAAAATAACATGCGGGACGACGAAGAGGAGGACGAAGCTGTTAAACCTGAGGATCTCGAGGAACCTGAGGAACCTGAAGAGAACGAGGATCCTGATGATGAGGACTTTTGTCCTTTGGGTAATTGTGAAGATGTTCTCTCAAGTAAAGTCGACATACAGTAGTTACGGTGTATATTGATAATTAAAACCTTGAATTTAGTACACACACATGTATTAGATGTTATGCAAATTAAATATACTACCCTTATTAATATATATAGCAGAAATGTCAGGAATAACATTTCCATGTGAAATACTGTGATGGTCAGTGTAGAGTCTTGCAACCAAACATCCATCCATCCATTTTCTTTTTATCAAGAATGCAACATCTAGCACCACCTAAATAACTTCAGTGGTAGTGGCTAAATCATTTCTCTTCACTTTAAAGGTTATATGTTCATCATTTTGAAGTGGTACCTTATTCTTTTCCATGGCTGTCGTTTTAAACTCTGAGCTACAATCACCCGGTCTGGAGGTAAAGCGGCAAAATCATTGTCCCCTTCAAACTTTTTATATATTTGTGTTGGTGGTATGTGTATGGCTCAGATTCAAAGTCATTGATTGGCTTGTTAAGTAAGAGTTCCAAAAGGGGTTCATAAATAAGTTTTTCAGATGAACCAGCAAGGTGTCAGAGAAGTTCCAGAAAAGGTCTAGAGCACAAAGCCGGGACCGGATCTGACTGGATAGGGAGAGAGATGAAGCATTTCCTGTGTTTTACTAAGATGTTTTATTTACTGACTGTCAGGTGGTGAATCTTTAGATGAGGAGAACAGATGTGTCAAAGAAAGAAAGAAGAAGAAGGACCCTGGGTGTAAGACTATCTTCCCCTGCACAGTTTGCGGACAGGAGCTGAGATCCGAGGTCTTTCTGAGCAGACACATGAAGATGCACGAGAATCACGCCAACGCCAAGCTGCTCCGCCCGTACGTCTGTCCGGTGTGCTCCAAGGGTTACCCCACTCGGCGGGGCCTGAAGGTCCACGAGAAGTCCCACAGCGGGGAGAAGCCCTTCTGCTGCGATCTCTGCGGGAGCTCCTTCACCACCAAAGGCAACCTTAAGTGCCACCAGAGCATCCACACGGGTCAGCGGCAGTACCAGTGCTCATACTGCCACAAGTGCTTCTACCACAAGACGCACCTGAGGAAGCACGAGCGTGTCCATACCAAGGAGAAGCCGTACACATGCGCCGACTGCGATAAGGGATTCTCTACCCTCACCGCCATGAAGCAGCACCGGCGCATTCACACCGGAGAGAAGCCCTACCCCTGCTCCTACTGCCCCATGGCGTTCGGCCAGAAGGTGAATCGGGACCGGCACGAGCGGGTTCACACGGGCGAGAAGCCATACCTCTGCGAGCGCTGCGGCAAGGGCTTCTCCGACCCCAAGCACTTCTCCACCCACAAGCAGATCCACGTCGGCGAGGAGCGCCAGAGGCCCTTCCAGTGCTCCTTCTGCGGGAACAGCTTCTTCCATCGTATCAACCTAAAGCAGCACGAGCGTGTCCACACCCAGGAGAGACCCTACAGCTGCCCCCACTGCGAGAAGACTTTTGCCCGGCCCGACGTGCTCAAGACTCACCTGCGTGTGCACACCGGCGAGAAGCCCTACCGCTGCAGCATCTGCGATCAGAGCTTCGCCTACCTGGGCAGTTTCAGGGCTCATCAGAAGAATCACGGCAAGGAGGAACCCAGGCCGGAAGGCCTCCCTGAGATCTCCACCACAGTGGGGCATGAATGAACCGACGCATCTCATTGTGGTCGAGTTAAACACACTGATTCTTTTTTTATTGACTTTTAAAACTCTTGATTTCAGCTGTAAGGAAGATGATAGGTCCGTCCAATGTTCTGTCAACTAACTATATTCCCACTTCACACCATTCCAGTTATTTTCTCAGTCATCACTGAGGATGGGGCGATACACTCTACCCATGATGCGATATGAAAGACAGATCATGACAAATATTCATTTTATTCATTTATTCTTTGTATCTCTTGAATAAGATCAAATACTTTTATTCATCTAAATAATAAATGCTGTTGGTGAGAAGCGATTCTCACACTGGGTTTCAAAGCTTCTCAATCTTTGTGCATCCCAGGGTCTCGGTACCTACTGGACAATTCACCAACTCACACAGATCCAGTGGAGATCATGCAAGATTCTGCACAGAAACGACTCGGATCACTTGGGGATTGTTCAGTTCAGTTCATCGTCTTAAACCCCTTATCCTACTCAGGCTCGGGGAGGGGAGCTGGAGCCTATCCCAGCTCTTCAACAGGCGCAAGGCACATGGTAACGCCCTGGATGGGGCGCCGGTTCATTGCAGGTACCTACAGGACAATTCACTGTATCTAATCAACCTGGTAGCATGTCTCTGTACTGTGGGAAGAAACCGGAGTACCCGGGGATCTAACCCAGGACCTTCTTGCTGTGAGGTGAGTGCTACCCACTAAACCACGGTGCTGCCTGCCAGGGGATTGAATAAAAAAAAATCATATCGAATGTTATCAGGGATGTACAAACTTTTCCACTAAAATGTGTAAACATTTGATACCGTTAGGTCGTCTTTCATTTTTGAATCCTGAGCTACACGGTTACACATCGCCATTTATTTTCAGAAATAAAATGCTACGTATTTTTATTTTAAATCGATGTCTTGTGGTTCTGTTGATTCTGAGGGATCGTTAGTGTGATGTCATGGACATTCGATCATATTTAGGAGGGAATCATATGTTCATGAAGAATCTAAAACAAACATGATTGGTTTCATTTCCGTCGTAGAGTGGATCTGGATGTTTAACATTTTTTTAAACCATTTAAAAAATAAAAATGTTTGTTTTTAACCAGGCTGCGTGATGAAGTTAAATCTCACACCACTACATTCATGGTTGGATTGTTTGTAGTGTGCAGTGTGTTATCTAGTGGAACGAGCAAATATATGCTTTGTTTTGGTCATTGACAGGTTCTTTCGTAAATGCAGATTCTAGAAAATCATGTTCTCAATGTTTCATGACTAAATAACTTGATGCTACGTAGTTAGCAGGCTCGTATTTAATTTATTTGTACAGTTTGGAAAATATGGGAAATACGCATATATAGTTTGTAACTACCATAGAAAACAGATCAACAGAACCATTTTAAATAGAATAAAAAGGAAATTTACATCATTTTTATGGATTTATTTCTCATGAAAGAAAACACAATGACGTACTTCAATTGTTGAATTAGTAATTACACTTAGGGCCCGTTCCACAATGACTACAGGCGTTCTGGGGGAGCCTCTGAACAGGGAGCGGGGGCAGATTTGGGAGGCTCCGGATCTGGGTGGTGTTTCTTGCGGTGTTGGTGGAGCGAGCTGAGGAACGAGAACTTCTCCTGGCAGACGCCACACTGGTACGGCCTCTCCCCAGAGTGCACCCTCTGGTGCTGCTTGAGGGTGCTGGTCCTGGAGAAGCTCTTATCGCAGAGCGGGCACCGGTGTGGACGCTCCCCGGTATGGGTGAGGCCGTGCTGCTGGAGTGTGTAGCGCTTTCGGAAGCTCTTTCCGCAGGTCTGGCACTGGAAGGGCTTCTCTCCTGTGTGAATGCGTCGGTGGTTGTGGAAGTGTGTTACGTTGGAGAAGCCCCGCCCACAGTCGGGGCACAGGTGGGGCTTCTCTCCAGTGTGGGTGCGCTCATGGCTGAGCAGGTTGGACAGCTGGCGGAAGCTCTTGCCGCAGTGGGTGCACTGGTAGGGCGTGGTGCCAGCGTGCAGTCGCAGGTGCAGGCGCAGAACGTCAGGCCGGGCGAAGCGCTTTCTGCAGGTGGCACACTCGTATGGCCGCTCGTGGGTGTGCGCGCGCTCGTGGACCTTGACGTAGGAGGCGTGGCTGAAGGTGCGCGGGCAGCGTGAACAGCGGTACGGCCTCTCCCCCGTGTGCGTCCTGGAGTGCGTCTTCAGGTTGCCCTTGGTGCGGAAGGCCCTGGCGCAGATGCCACAGACGAAGGGCCGCTCCTCGGCATGCCGTGCCCGGTGCAGGGTTAGCTCGCCCGCCGTCGCGGAGCTCTGCCCACAGTCCGGGAACGGGAAGCTGGGCTCCTTCTGGTGCCTCCTCAGGTGCTTCTGAAGGTAGCGCACTGAGGCGTAGCTCTTCTCACACACTGAGCACTTGAACGTCTTCTTCAGCTTCTCCTTGGGTCCCGCCTTCTCGTCCACTTGTTCCTCTTGCCCCGCCCACTTCCTGTTCCGATTTTCACGGCGGGATCCTCCGAGACCTGATTTCTCAGGCAGCCAATCGGCATCATGGGAGGATCCTTCCACTGGAACACAAGAAGCATGATAGGTCGGGAGGAAGGTGATTCACTTAACTGCCTAAATTTAAAACTCGTGACTTGGGCTGACTCTAAATTAAGACTTGTATCTTGACTAGTGACTTGACTGACTCTTAAACAAAGGCTTGTAACTTGACTCAAGACTCGTGACTTGACTCACCAAAAGAAAGAACATTCTGGTGGTCAGGATCCTCTAGATCTCCGCCTCGTTGCCCCGTTCGTTTCTCAGGATCAGCCAGGTTCACCTCTCGCTCGGTCCTACAGTCCACCAGCTTCACAATACACACATCCTTGGCACCCTGTTTCTCGTCTGGGTGCGCACTCTGAGAAGCTTCCGCGTTTGGGAGTTTATGTTCAGAGTCTGGGTTCAGCTCGACCTTACACACCGAGCACAGTGCGGGCGTGGTCTTCCCCTCCTGTAGGGAATTCAAAATAGTTTTATCTTTTTATGTACTTTTATTTTTTTCTCTCTCAATTTAGCAGTAGGCCATTTACTGCATCCCTACCAATGCCTTCTTATTTACCCTGGGCAACCAAAGTCCCCATCCAGCTCACAGAGATTGGCGTAAAATGCGACCGCCGTCTTGTATCGCGACCCACCTTCTGTCTTCTTAGTAGGTTCTCTAGGGCCGCCACCAGTTCTCTGAGCTCACACAGCTGATGGTGAAGGAGTGTGATGTCACTCATGGAGAGCTCGGTCTCCACCGCCCTGGTGCAGGACGATGACGATGTAGTGTTACACTGCAGCTGAAGGTGCAGAAGAGCTTCTTCTCCCCCGCCATCCATCTCCGGCTTCTCATTCATCATGATGGTCCACCACAGCTTCCCCTGATACAGGAAAAAAAACAGACAATATAATAAATTAACATTTCTTACATCATCTTCTTATGCACCCATGTTTTAGTGGAGAGACACGCCTGATCTCTCCACTCCAGGGCCACCGAGGTTCTTTCACAGCGTTGATAACCCCACATCGTTATTCCAGTCTTTTTCCAACCGGCAGACTCCACACTTCGCCACCCCAATAAAATAATAATAATAAAAAGTTATGGTTAAAGCGGACAAGGACCCAACTCGTGGTGTTGATAAAACAATATAACAAATCACTGTATGTGTTGTTGCTAATTGTAGTCCGAAGTACGATGTACTACATTTCCCATCAAGCTCCAATAGCGGTAGAGCGTATGGTCATAACAGAACTGACACAAAAACCTCTCGAATTTTTAGAAATATGATTTTAAAAACAAAATTATGATAAGTTAAATGCAAAGCAATTTGAATAAGGTAAAACATTTAGCAATATTGGTATGATACATAATCGCGCTGTTGCTAAAGAGTACCGCAAATATACAGTGCGAAACGTAAAGCAAAGTAAACTATTTTATATTTAATAAAATGTTTTGAAGATTGTGTTTAAATAAATATTACCTCTAAATTGCAAATGTAGAATTTATGTATATGTATATCTGCATATCTTTACACTGCTAAAGATGCTAGCAGCACAGCCGCTCCGTCTTATTCTGTCCTGCCGCCGCTACTGCGCCGGTAAAGATCAGCGCTTATCACCGCCCCCTGTTGGTTAAAAGTTTGAACTTCATCCTCAATCGGTCATGAAAGGATCGCCTGCGTGATCCTGTTTGTGGTGCGCCCTGAGTCCTTTAAGAAACACTAATAGACCACAACAGGTTACATGGTAAATGTAATATGTGTTGAAAATGTGATTGCTCGTGTCGTGCTCTCTGGTCATGTATTCTTTATTTAGTACAAAAGGAAATGCTTTTACATTTTCTATAAATTCGTTTTGGAGTTGTGTTAGTCATGTTTGCTTCTTATTATAAAACCATTTAGTTCATTATTCATTGAAGACAAAGTAAAGAGATTGAAGGTTAAGGGCCGTACTCCCCTGAAGGTTAAGGGTCATGTACTTGACCCACCGAGCCAGCAGCTGGCATTCCTCTGTGGTCTTAGATCTTTCCTAGGAGATGACGAGATCTTGGCACCGAGCCGTATCTCCAGGAACTCGGATGAGCTCGGTCTTGCCGGGGTTGAGCTCTGGGCTACGAGCTGACATTCATGATAGAACGTCTGTCAGAGATGCCAGGATGCAGGCTGGGACATGAGAACCCGGGTGCGCGGAGGGCAGAGAGGGACTTGTGAACTCTGCAGGACATCCATTATGAGGGTCAGATTCTGTGAGAGATCTGTGGGCGTGAACAAAAGTGTTAAGACTCTCTTCTAATGATTGAGTTCACATGTTTTGGCCACAACTGTCACTAACCTGTTGTAATAAACCAGAGAAAAGTTAGGCAAGTACTGAACCCTGGGGGATGTTTCTTAAGTAAAATTGGGGCGACCTTTTAATGATATCATATTTTCACACACACAGATACACTAAAAGCTTTTTAACTGTAGTTCTGTAGAGACCTATCAGAGTTTGTTTGTGTAATGAGACATCTGGCAAGCTTTTGCAGAGTATTTTACACCCTTTGTGCAATGATACTCCCGCTCTCTATGAGCATGGACGTTTTACAGATCCACGAGTCTCTTACCCTCAGTAAGTGTGTATAACATTTCTAAGAGCCAAAAAGACAACAAGGAGTTAAACAGGGATTTTTGAAGTAATGGGGGGAATCAGGTCGTGAAGAGCCTGTGAAAATATGTTTGGAATTAAAGAACTTGCCTCCGGTCATACAGAGAGTGATGTTCGCTGTCAGACTTGAAGAAGAACTATCCACCTGGCTTTCATCTGGACGTCAGTCATGTCGCTCGTTTCATCTTCTGCTTCACCTTCAGCCTGGGTTCCATCATCTTAGGACATAATTCATGAGTGTCTGGAGCTTGGTAAACTTGTGGATGTGGATGAAGGACCTGATAAACACTGTGTGGCATGGTGGAGGGTCACATCATTGCACACCCACCTCTTCATCCAGGGTTCACATCCTCAGGTGCCAAGTGACCAGGATGTCACCAATCATAGTTTGGGGTGGGTTTTTTTGCCCATCCTTGTTTGCCCATCAGTGCAAAATGCATTGCTTTTTTGCCCAAAAGTAAGAGCCAAACCTTATTGGGATGGGGGGGGTCCAAACCTCATCATCAACTACAAAAAAAACGTCTGACCGCTGGGCTTGCCAACAAAAGTTTTGCAATCAAGCATTATGTCTTGTTTGCTAGAGGGATCAAATACTTATTAAATGTATTTTCTGCAACGTAATTGTCTGGATTTTCTATCTCTCACCTACCCTTAAATGTATAGACTGTTCATATCTTTATCAGTGGGCAAACTTACAAAATCAGCAAGGGATCAACTATGTATTTCCTCTACTGTACCTAGCACCTACTTACTTTATTTAAGCCCTCAAGTTAACCAGTAGAGGGGTCCAAGTGACTGGACTGGACTGGACAGAGTTGTTCTATGTTATTATGAAACCCTGAGAAACAGGTCTAAGTCCATCAGCCGTTTGTGAGTGAGTCCCTCCAGGCTGAAGAAGATGAAGGAATGCAGAATGTGCCAGCTCTCGTCATGATTTATCAGGTGGGCAGCTGGAGATCCTGTCCCAACATGCTCCACCACGCATGTGAGCGTTGGAGTGCTAATCAGAACTCTGAGCAGACGGATCATCAATCAGAGGAGAACACATTTCTGATTGCATCATTAATGATCTCTGATTCTCCTGATGTCATAACAAGACTTGACACGATGGGTTAATGTTTATGATGGTTTATCCCGGAGTTCCCTCAGCTCCATCAGATTAGTTCTGTAGGATTGATACTTGCATTTTGGAGACAGGTCATGTGTCATCGTGGCGTCATGGTTTTGTGATGGTTCTGGATCAGCTTTCTCTGGTGTCCTTTCTAGTGCTCGGACTAGATGTTCTCAATCCAGCATCCTCCTCATCTTCAGAGTTCTTGCACGGGTGTAACGGGCCTATTGCTCATCTTCCTCCATGAGATCACTTGTTCTCAAAATCCTGAATTTGTCCTTCTTTCTCTCTCTGAAGTGTCAAAATGTGGAACTGGCTTGGTGGGTCTCCCTCCCTGGTCAATGTGTTATAATTCTTCAGGTCACAGCAGCCCATTCAGCACTAATTGACACTACTGTAAAAATAAGGCTGACCCTACTGTAATGGGTTACTGGTTCCTCTCAAGGTTTTTTTTTTATTGTAGTGTTAAGGCAGTAATCCTTGACTTGCTTAGCAGGGGGTTTTCGGTCTGTCGGTGCTGAATTCTGTAAATCTACTTTGAGATGTCTATTTTAAATAGATCTGAATGTTTACTCCTTTAAACCTCCACCCTTGGAACCAATGAAGACATGAAGTGAAGTCTGGACTTTAGAGAGGCATGTAAAATGGACCCACATGCCACTGAGAGGAGCAGGATGGAGAGAGGGTGGGGCGAGAGACTCTCCGAGAGTGAGAAGGAGGTTTAAAGTGAAGAAAGAGGAGGAGGAGACTGTTAGAGAGGGAAGAGACCGTGTGAGAGAGATGCTGAATCGGAACTCCGATCCGATCTGAAGGATTTATCAGGGATTTGTGTCACTCTTCTCATCGCCTTTGCTTCCTTGGTCTGGACATTCGTCTTGAGGTTCCTGCTTGTCTTCTGAGACAGGACAGAGATGGCTGGGCAGTGTGACCTGCTGCAGACTCTCCTGCTGCTGCTCTACAGCTTCACTCATGCAGGTAGTGCGGCACTTCATCTTCACCTTCATGTACAACGTGGGGTCAAAAGAATCAGTAAGCCCCCATTTAGCATTCCATCATATACCGAGAATGATACACAGTGTCTCTCATTCGGGAGCAACCATTTAGGGAAGGGACTTTTATATGGGACGTTCAATAAGCTCATGGTCAGGTGTCCAAATACTTTTGGCCACATAGTGTGACAATCTATTGGCTGCTTGGATGGTTGGTTGGTTGACTGA
>JAYDZF010000012.1:22562-36397 GCA_034509105.1 Microcambeva barbata
CCTGAGAAGCATCCAAACCATCTGAGGAATTTTAAGAATCTCTGAGGAGCAAAGTTTTGTTTCTTATAATCAGAAACTATCAAGAGTGAAAAGTTTTGAGAAAGATCTTACAGTCTTGAGGTTCTGTTGAAGGTTCTGTTGAAGTTTTTTGAAGGTTCTGTGGAAGGTTCTGTTGAAGGTTCTGTTGAAGGTTCTGTGGAAGGTTTTTTGAAGGTTCTGTTGAAGATTCTGTTGAAGTTTTTTGAAGGTTCTGTGGAAGGTTCTGTGGAAGGTTCTGTGGAAGGTTCTGTTGAAGATTCTGTTGAAGGTTCTGTTGAAGGTTCTGTGGAAGGTTCTGTTGAAGGTTCTGTTGAAGGTTCTGTTGAAGGTTCTGTGGAAGGTTCTGTTGAAGGTTCTGTTGAAGGTTCTGTTGAATGTTCTCTTGTTCTCTCGGAGTCTGAAGACGGAATGAAGAAAAAGCAGAACTATTATGGTGAGCCGCTAGGCCCGCCTCCTCGTCTGATTGGGCAGCGCAAGTAAATCCTACAAGCTGATTGGCTGACGTAAGTGTCTGCGATTCGATAGACTTCGGACCAGAGTAGAAAGTTAAATTAATCATTAAAAGTGTGTGTCGAGTTCAGAGTTTCTTTCTTTATTACTTATTATTTCAAATACATAAAGACGCCTTTACGTAACATAAATATATAAATAACTGAGACAGTAAACAGGAACATTTATTACTGCTAGCGCTCTGAACTTTAGTTTCACTCACACGCACGCACGCCTTCTGTATGTGACGTCATAATATCCTCGTTAGCCAGATTTGGTGTGTTTTCCTCTCTTACACAAAAGCTTCCAGATATTTGTAACACATGTGTGATTGTTAATGAGAACTGTGAATCACCCCACAGTTTAAACCATCATGGTGGCATCACTACACCAGAAAAAATCTAATTCAGAATCTGAGGAAGGTTTGAAGGTTTTATTTTATTTTATTTTTTTTCTTCTAATTTAATTCTATATTTGGTGCGATTCTTCTGTACCCTTGCTGCTGAGAGTGTAAATTTCCCCATTGTGGGACTAATAAAGGCTTATCTTAAGACATTTGAAGCATGTAATATTAAATATCTGATATGAGTACTAACTGCTCAAGTTAACCAGGGCTGTGTGTGTGTGTGTGTGTGTGTCAGTCGACTCTAATGTAAAGAACCTGTAAACGAGGTCACAGTGTTTCATACAGTACTGTTACATAATCCTCGGTCAGCATCCACCTTAGTGGAGTAAAACACACACAACCTTATAAACGGCCGTGTGTGTGTGTGTGTGTGTGTGTGTTCACATCAGCCACAGATCATTTCCTCAACATCACAAATCATCTTCAGTCGTCACAATAACACACACACAATAAGATACATCCATAATAATGTACAAACAATACAGAATAATATAAACACCCTCACACACACACCTGTAGTAACACACAAGACACACACACACACACAGTGTTGAAGGTTTTTTGGGGTTTTATTTGTATTTATTAAGGAAAGCAGAACTATAAATGGACACTAAAAGCGAATCACAGCCGACAGAGCAGAAAGATTCATCATATCATACATTCCACTATTTTACATTTCCTCTTTTTTATTTTTATTCTTTTTATTTCTGTTTATTTCCACGAGCCCAGGAGAGTAATGAACTATAAACACGTTTAAATAAACTCCACTCTGTAATTCTGTGACTTCATGAAATAATGCTGTTAATAATCAGATCTCGTCTCTCGTTCCTCCTTTAAAAATCAAAGAAAGAAAAAAAAATACTTTTATCCATTTTTGGTTAAAATTAAACGAGAATGAAATTAAAACTTTACAGTCCGAGCTTAAACTTTGCATCACGCACCAATTTCACCAAACTCAGAATGTTCAAGCCAAAATAAAGCAGATGTTCATGATGGGACACGGCTCCTGATGCACAGCGCTCCCTACCAGAGCTGATAAATCCATCTATCATTAATCAAATCAACACTTCTCCTCCTCACACGCAACTGAAGCTACGATACAGCAAAATTAAAACGCTTAAAATAGCAGGAACCATAAAACTAAAAGAATTATATATATAAGGCAAATACATAATCTTCAGCGTAACCAATCAGAATGCAGGGGGCGTGTCCTGCTGTAGTCTGAGCCATGCCCCCAGCACTGCAGTCCGGACAGGGTCAGGTCAGGGTTCCTGTGTGCCCCGTTCCCTGGACTGCCTGAGCCGGCCCTCAGTCGCACCAACACTAGCGGGCGTGGCTTCTCAGAAGCTGTTTTAAAGTTTTTTGTTTTTTTGTCCTGTCATGTGTGTTTATGTTCGAATCCCTTTATTCTGTGAGCACCAGCAGCTTCAGCTTTTCCTTCCCTCGTTCTTCAAGTAATCGGATGAGTAATGAACATCGGTCCGTAAACCACCGCCGCCCATCACCAAACGGAAGATGAGAGGAAGACGCCGGCGCCAGGGGGGCGGGGCTGAACCACGCTGCCATAGCGATGATTGAAGATGATTGGCACAGGACGAAAACTAGAAAAATAAGGCAACTGGATGATGGATCTGCGAGTCGCTTCATCTTCCTCTCGTCTCAGAAATCCTCACACGCGTGGCCGGGCGTGGCTCAGCGTCCGGATCCTTCTGGTACCGGAGAAATGAAGTTCAGAGAGAATGATGACCGAATAATAAGGAAGAGCTGGATCCACTCTCCCTCCCTCGCTCAGTTTTTGCATGATGTGTGGGGGATGGCGAGCCCAAGCGGCAGAGGATTGTGGGTAACGGGCCGCTGCAGAGAGAGTGTGTGTGTGAGGTGGGCGGGGTTAGTTGGGTTTGGATGCAGAACTGGGTCCGGGCTGGGGTTCGAGGGCGTTGCGAGTCGAGGATTGAGACGGGTAGCGGCGGCGTCCCTCACCGCTGGAGGCGTGGCGCTTACGACCCTCATCCATGGGAGGCTGAGAGGAAAGAGAAAAAGCAGCTGTTACATCCTCTCACCACTAGAGGGAACAGAGAGCTGAGAAACCTGAAGGGGCGTTTAGTGTGTGTGTGTGTGTGTGTGTGTGTGTACTCACGTCCACTCTGAAGTCCTCCAGGCGTCTGAACTTGCTGAGGTACTGCTGTAGTTTGGGGTCGATCTCCATTGTTTTGGCTTTAGAGTATTTGAGGAAAGCCCAGAACTTCTCCAGACCATACAGCTGACCTGAGAAGATCACACACACACACACACATTACAATCAGAAAGGGTTTGACAAGGAGGTGTGTGGACAGCATTTGTGAATGAGGTGTGTGTGTGTGTTACCTGCTTCATAATCTCGGACAGTTTCCTCCTGGAAGTCTTTAAAGACCTCGGGTCTGAACTTCCTCTCCAGTCCGTAACTGTAATACCTGAACAAACACTCCAGCCCGTACCTACACACACACACACACACACACACACACCGGTGTGAACAGCCTGATGAGGGTGGGTGATGGCTGGCGTGTGAGGGTCATGTGATCGTACCTGTACCCCTCCTTGGCGTCCTCCACGCCCAGCTGTCTGAACTCCTCGTACATCTTCTTGTTGAAATGATCTCGCAAGAAGAACGACCAGAAACGGAAGAGTGTGTTCATCTCCTGAGACTGACCAATCCCCAAACGCTTCCTCTCTGAGACACCGGGGCAACAGCCAATCACAATCCACACTCCAATACTCAAACCATGTGTGTGTGTGTGAGGTGTGTGTGTGTAAGAGAGAGAGAGAGAATGTGTGTGTGTGAGGTGTGTGTGTGTGTGAGAGAGAGAATGTGTGTGTGTGTGTGCGAGAGAGTGAATGTGTGTGTGTGTGAGAATGTGTGTGTGTGAGGTGTGTGTGTGTGAGAGAGAGAGAGTGAATGTGTGTGTGTGTGTGTGTGTGAGAGAGAGAGAGAGAATGTGTGTGAGAATGTGTGTGTGTGTGTGTACCGTTGAGACAGCGTCGTCTGTATTTGTGGTAGACGTGCTGGGTGAAGCCGTTCTCCTTCAGCAGCTCATGTGAGGGGTGCTGGAATTTGGGCAGAGACTGAGGGGTGCAGCCGATGTTCCCCAGCGCAGGGGTGCCCTCTGATGGACTGGCATTAGAGCTGAACACAGAGGATCAAAGAATCAGGGAGGAGCTCACCCCAGCGGTTTCATATGATGTGTGTGTGTGTGTGTGTGAGTGTGTGTGAGTGAGTGTGTGTGTGTGTGTGGGGGTGTGTGTGTGAGTGTGTGTGTGTGTGTGTGTGTGAGTGTGTGTGTTACCTGACGGAGGCGGTCCGTGACCGGTGTTCCCGAGAGTCCATCACCCAGCCAACATGGCACTCCATCGGTGGATTGGAACTGTGGCGTGTTTTTCTCTTACGAGGCGTCTGAAGCACACACACACACACACACACACACACACACACACACACACAAAGAGACACACAGACACACACACAGACAGACAGAAGAACTCCATCAACAGTGTGCTGGCTGTGAGGATGCACACACGTTTGGGCCAGCAGAGGGCGCCAGAGCACACAGGATCATGTGCGTATTAAGCTGAAGCTCCGCCCCTCAGGTAGTGTGTGTGTGTGTGTGTGTGTGTGAGTACCTTGGCGTCCACAGGTCGGCCGTCCTTGATGACGGGGTAGAAGCGTGGCGTGTGTGTGTTGTGTTTGAAGCGGGGGGTGCGAGGCGTGTGGGGGGTGTGTGGTGCTCCGTATCCAGGTGAGTCGGGCACGGCGGTGGGTAGAGAGCGCGCCACTGCTGAGCGCTCGGGGGCGCCGAAGAGCTTATTGGCCAGATCGTCAGTAGGAACTACACACACACACACACACACACACACACACACACACACACACACACATCAGCTCTGCTCTCCTGTGTTGATTATGGGACACACCCGGAGCAGGGCGTGGTCAGGGTGCTACTTACTGTTTTGTGGGCGTGGCGGGCAGGGTGGGACTTCCTGGTTGAGGTCAATGGGGGGTTCAGGGGTCAGACAGTCAAACTGCTCACGGCTGATCAGATGAACCTTCTTAAAGTTCTCCACCTCTTGCTACACACACACACACACACACACACACACACATCAGCTGTTACAGTTACAGACCTACACACAACTGCACCCCATCAGACACCCTAAGGTGGGTACACAGCGCCCCCATGAGCTCATGAAGTGGAACTTCAGCAGCAGAAAAAGAATTTGGGATTTGTGGAGGGCAGACTTCAGTTCTAACAAATTCTTCTCTTACCTCAGGCGTGTGTGTGTGTGTGTGTGTGTGTGTCCATCGTCTCCAAAATCCAGCCTCACCCAGAGGAACAGGTCCGCCCCACAGGGGGGTATTTATTCACACACACTGCCCTGCCCACCAGTACCCAGCACAATTCAAAACAGTGAGCGGTTGCATCCAGAACACACACACACAGCTTCCTCTTGTAGCCACACACAAAGAGGATCGGTCGGGTGGGCGTGGTCTCGTGCTGGAACATAAAGCTGGCTTGCCTGTGGGCAGTGATGGGAGCTGAACCCTAATGACCCGGGCCGTGTACCTTGATGGTGGCGTACTCGGGCTCGTAGGTGTCGTGCCAGAGGTCCTGCTCGTAGTAGAAGAGCCCGTCGTTGATGACCTTCACCAGCTCGTTGGTGAGTTTGGAGCGAGACACGTGGTTGCCGGTTCGGTCTCCGCCCGGGTGCTTGCGCAGGTAGGGCGGGGTCTGGGTGACGATCAGGATCTTGTTGAGGTCTCGGTCGTCGATCTCTCCGTCCGACTCCTCGTCCGACCACTCGGTGAAGGTGTTCTTCCTCCCGTCCATCGCCTCCATCTCCTCATCGAACAGGAAGTCCAGCTCCTCGGGCTCGTCTGGGTTCCCCGGGAACAGGGCGCTCCGGATCTCCTCCGCCTTCTGAGACTACAGAGAGAGAGAGGGCGTGGCTCTAAAGCTCCCATCAGGGGTCACAAAGGTCACGGTGTAGTGTGTGAGCATGTTTAGTGTGAGTGTGATTATTGTACAGTGTGTGTGTGTGTGTGTGTGTGTGTACTTTGGGGCGGATGGGGGACGGGCGTGGCCGTTTCTTCACTTCTATCCAGCACTCGGAGTCCAGATCAGGCAGACTGGCTGATAAACCCTTGGGCATGGTCTTCAGGTTGGAGACTTCATCCTGCTTCTGCGCTGACAAGCTCTGGGGAGAACCTGCTCACACACACACACACACAGAGGTTCAGGAGTGTGTGTGAGGAGCCGAGTCGGTTTAGTGAATGACCCACGCGGGACCCAGACCTGCTCCGGGGGCGTCGGCTCCGGTCCGAGGGATGAACTCGGGACAGTTGATGAGCTGAGAGAAGTCGGTGTGTGTGTGTTCAGGGACGGTGAGTCCAGGTAAGGGCCACTTCTCCGGCTCCTCCTTACACCTGACCTTCATGTCCACCATCTCCACCTCCTTACTGTCCTTCAGAGCCTGAAACACCCCAGCACGGCAGAATGAGGGCGCCGCTCCGAGCACCGAGAGCTGAAGAGTGTGTGTGTGTGTGGGGGGGGGGGTTACCTCCAGGATGAGGGCGAGGTCGGTGGTGAGGGCCTGGACACGGTGGAAGCTGGCAATGAGCGCCAAGGGCAGGAACCCCAACTCATCCATCTTACGGCGGAGGAAGATATCTCGCTCCAGATTGGCCACACTGAAGTAATACTCGCTACACACACACACACACACACACACACACACACACACACACACAGTTATTAAAAACATTATGCAGCACTTCCTCCCTCTGCTGGCTTAGCCATGGTACTGCACACAGCCCTCATTCCAAGGCAGGTGAAGTTTGCTGGTTCAAACCCCACCTCTACCGGGTTGCCACTGTTGAGCCCTTGAGCGAGACCCCCGACCCTTGAAACATGTGCTAGAGAGTGAAAGTGACTCACATCTGTCTCTTGATGTATTCCTTCAGCAGATCCTGATCCACGCTGTAGAGCTCGCTGCTGCTCATGCTGTCGTAGTAATAAGTCACAGAGTTCCCAAATTTGGGATCAAACCCGCCGTCCTTCCCCTCGAACTTATACCCATAGTGATAATCATAGTGACCTGCGTTCACACACACACACACACACACACAGAGCGTTAGGGTTGAGGGGTGATCTGGGATCCCCGTTCGGTGCAGTGCTCACCTCTCCCACCTCTGCCTCGCCCTCTTCCTCGGCCACGCCCTCTCCCTCGACCTCGGAATCCTCCGCGGAACGGAGCGCCATCACTCTTCACACTAGAGACCTCGTCATGATCGTCTCGAAACTCTCGCTCATATTTGCCGCTGTGCCAGTCTACACACACACACACACACATTAAAGGATGTTACCATCAGGGATCTGAAGAGGACGAGATATTTGAGGTCTGAGTTGTGATGTCACACCTCTGAGGTCGTTCCTGGTGTTGTGATGCGCTCTGGATGCCTCACCAGGCCGAGCATTGTTCCTGGAGGCCGAGCGTTCTCGAGGTCCCTCAGACTTCACCTCGATCATAAGAGGAACCCAGCGGTGCTTGTTTCCTGTAATTTACAGAACCGCTGGTGAACATCTGGACGTGCTCGGGTTTGAAACAAAAGGTTAAGAGAGAGATCCAGGCTGTCCTCACCTCTTCTCCTCTGAGAGTTCTTCTGAGAGTCCTCCTCTCCATTCTTCTCCTCTCCTGAATCATCAGATTTGCTCTTCTGGTTCTCCTTGCTCTCCTCGCTCTCCCTCTTCTCCTTACTCTCTCTCTTCACAGTTACTTTCTTACCCACCTGAAGGAACACACACCCATAAGATTTATTTCTTCTTAATTCATTCATCTGATATTAAGCATGTCGGGTTAAGCAGTGAAATTAAACAGTGGCACCCAGTGGCAGAAGGGTGGAACTACCGGCAATAAACAGCAGAAATACAGAAATATGTTCATGATAATTTTTTCTGGGTGTTTCAGTGTTTTAAATGGTTTTATATTTCATGGGTTTGAATGTTTTTGTTGACCAACATAAACCTGTAATAAATGAACCCAGCCAAATTTAGGACAAGCCTAATTTACCTGTTCATTTTATACTTTTTTATACGAATATTCCATCACTGACACAGGGGTTGACAAACTTGTGCATGTCATCATGTGACCTGGTGTGTACAAATGATCTGACCCTAACGGTTATGTAATAAACTCACCTGTACCTCCTTGGTGGCTATTTCTCCAGGTGTGGGCCAATTGGTGGCATCACCAAAATCCCCCACCTAAACACACACACACACACACACACACACAGTGCATCACATCAACATGTTCCACATCAGCTCTCCTGAAGAGGGGTACAGGTGAACAGAAGCCGTACCTTGGCTCCTCGGCGGGGTCGAGGGTTTCCTGCTCTCACCACCTTCGCCACTGGAGCCGTTTGTTCTGAAACACAAACACCGTCAGCGTGAGAAGATCTTCCACACATGGCACGAACTACTGCTCAGAGTTCCAATACGTCCCAACAAAATTAAAAAAGCACCAGTGATAAAACAGAAACCCCAGAGGCCTCCGTGACCCAGTAAAGTGTGCCTTGGTGTAAAGAGCACAAAAGCAGGACCTCTGAGCAATCCTCCAGAGAAATAAATGAACCAGGTTCGACATGGCCTGACCTTCCCTCCCTTCAACACCCCACACTGAGGGAGGCGCCGCCCTTCTCCTCTCTATCTGAAAGCAAACAGACTGGCCTGATGTGGCGGATCCTGATCTCACATGTCTGCACAGGAGAAGATAATGAGGAAACTTCAGCAGAACCATGAAGGAACTCAGGAGAGTCTCAACACAAAGAGCACAAACACACAGGAAGCTCCTCCTGATGGTTAGTGATGGACTTCTGCACTGGATGGATGACATCACTGGTCTCTGACGTGACTCCCCAGAATTAAAGAGTTAAATAAACCCGAAGTGTGATGATCCATCAGGGCAACAACATTGATGTTACTGGTCCTGTTCTCCTAAACTGATCAACCAAATATAATGTCACAGTTAAAGCTGCAGGCTGGAAGACTGATTTGTTTAAATTAAAAGCAGTATTATTATTCCCGAGTATAAAACAGTATAAAACCATGTTCAGTGGTTGGGGAGGCTCTCCCTCTCTCTCTCACACACACACACACACACAGTCACATCATCAGAGCAAAGAAACGCCCAAAAAGGAGTGAGGAGAGCTCACAAGCTAAACGAGAGCATGACCTTGCTAAAACAAGGAGCTGAACGCTGAATGTTAACTCCAGGGTTGCCAGATTGCAACAGTTCCCACCAAAAGGCATGAACACAAGCACAGGACAGTCCAGGACGAGCAAATGACGATCAGCATTTCACCCATCAAAGCGTTTCCCCTGCAACTAAACTAAAGCCACCCAATATGCAGAAACGCACCCAATCTGGCAACACCCGCTTACTCTGCTCTGTTGATCATATTTGAAAAAGTATTCCTCCACATGCAAAACTAAATGGACTCCACCAGTTGTATTGGCTCTGTAAATGTCTGCTAAATATAAATAAGTAAAACAATCATGAACAATCATTATCTGCACTGTTTACTGAAATATAAAGATGTTACAGAAGGCCCTGAAAAATTGTTTATGATTTTATTACATTCACTTTTGGGGAGGGTATTGATCTGACGGTGAATTATATATTAAATAAAGGTGCAAGAGAAAAAACACCTGGAACATCAGGACCACCCATCTACTGCACCATCAGACCAGCTCTGACAGTCCAAGACAATCTCTTCCACACCGCAGTGACCTCAATGACAACTCGGCCCAACATTTCTGATCCAATCCAGGAGTACATCAATAAAAAGTCATTTGTAATCATCCAGGTCTAAAAAAGCCAGACTAAGAGCAGCAATGATTTAACATCAGATTACACCATACTGACTATTGGCCATGTTGAGGAATTTACACCATCAGATTACAGCCATAATCCTGAATTATCTAATTATGTGGGTCACTAATCACAGAAGTAAGAAATCTAATCAAGCACATCTGATAAAAAACGACATAAAGATCAAATGAAGTCTATCAGATAACAACACACAGGGGTTTCCCAAACGAATGATATTCTAATCACCTGGTTGTTTGTTCTAGTAGCTGCAATAATACCTGAACATTTTACTTAGTCATCTTTCAGCAGCGTTTCTCTCTCTCTCTCTCTCTCTCTCTCTCTCTCTCTCTCTCACACACACACACGGTGAGTCTGGGAGTGTTGCTCAATCACATGCTGTAAAGCACGTTGTCTCTCTTGCACTCAAATTACTTGTTTATCGCAAGTACACATTTTATATTACGCACACATGCATTAAAAGAACTTTAAATGTTTAAATATAAACAACATAATACTCTTTCAAACGAATCTATGTAAACGTGTGTTTTGTTAGCCACAAGCTAACTAAATAGCATTACTAACCCGTCATATCAATCCCTCACACTGCTCATTTATGATTTGATATATAACTCCCAATCTGACTTGAAATCTTTTAGTTTTGTATAAATAAAAAGACCTTTTACTGTAAATAAAGTCATAAATCAGACACGCAAGCCAACACGTGGAGCTCATCCGGGTACTTCACCTCACAAACGTGATCTGACAAGAAAATAACGTTTATATCGATGTCACAAATATACAATACACATTTAATAACATTCAAACGAAATAATAAGATTACTGAAATGTGATGATAAGCATTTCGGTGTGCGTTAATGTGTGTGGGGGGTTAACGCCACATTAGCCACATTTGTTAGCCTGTAGGCCCAATGCTATTGTTAACCCGCATAGCTTAGCATAACAGTTAGCTCAAGCCTAGCTAATTAACTTTAAAATAGTTCACACTAATAAACAGAGTTTGTGTTTCACTCATATTCTAAAGAACATGTTTAATATAAACATTAAAATAAGACGACGATGTCTTAAGATATTTTATATCACATAAATATAAAAATACGATGTGTCTGATGGCTACAATCTGTTAGCGGACTGTAGTTTATTTAGATTTATTTACTCGAACACTTCCAACTGAAAATATTAAATATTTAATACTTAAATATTTAATACTTAACAATATGACAGAACATATCTGTTTTAAAAAACCAACCACAATCCAACATAGCCACCTACACAGGTAAGTTAAAGGCTTTAATAAAACTATAAAATGATAACTATACAAATGAATGTCAGATCTCTATAATGTTTTGATTAAGTTCTCTTTTGTAAAGTTATTATTTGTAACAGAGATGACCAGAATGGCTTGCAACATGCAAATAAAGGTTAGAACATTTGACTGTACATGATTAGAATGAATATAAAATGCTTATCCAGTTTCATTAGGTACAGGGTGACTGTAATCGTTTATAACTGCTATATTTCACCCTAAACATCCTGATTCAAAAGAGCTGAACATGAATATTCTTGTAAATTTAAATAAGTATCTTGCAGTAATAAAATTCCAGCTGTATTTAAATGATAGTATGGTTTATGACCAACCACATATAGACAAATCAAGTTTTTAAATTGACAGTAAATTGTCTTTAATCAGAAACTTTGCTCAGATGTATAAATCTGTTTATACAGTCAACAACCAAGGTTACACTTTGGTAAAGCCAAAATAAATTTTAAAGAGCAGCATGTGCATGTTTAAGCAATAAAAAATAATCACATTTAACTGACTGCAGTAGTTTACTATAATAAACTCTAAAGCAACGCATTTAAATGTATTCTGTATGTATTCTTTCCTTGTCTGTGACTTTTTGCTTGCCAAGTTATCTGTTTCAGGTGTGTATTTTGTCTGGCGTGTTCTATACAGTACGTGTACATCCACCAAGTACAGGTAACACCAAACATGTGCACTGTTTACATATGTTTATTTCATTTATATTTCTACAGCATTCAGCATCTATCCTTTATTATTGTGATTCATGTAATGTGCTTACGGTTTTAATGTGCAATGTTCTATGCGTAGTTTTACTTATTCTGAATTGTGCTTATGAATAATATATTGTTCTGATCTAAAGTAAACATAACACCGCTGGTATAGTTACTGAATTTTTTAAGTTGGTCCTCAGGATGAATAAACTTTATTTATTAATAACACGTGTACAGATCATCACAGAACTGGATTTGACCTCTGAGCTTGTGATTAATGTGAATTTAATTCTGGTACAGCACATAAAATCTGACTCATGGTGAGGTTCAACATCAGCACAAACACACACTCCAGTGTTATGCAGTGTTGGCAGTCAAGCGAGCTTCAATGTTGGAACAGCAGCCCAGACTCACACCAGCATGATCTCACCATGTGGGCAAAGGGTTTATAGCGTTAGCACTAGCATTAGCATAGCATTTAGCACTCCTGTATGACAGCTGGCCTACACCACATCTGCACCATTAGAGCTTAGATTGTGAACAGAACCTCCACCGAACCGCAGCAGGTACCAGGGTTCACTCACCTGGCGGCGGATTCTGTCCGTTCATGCTGACCGCGTTCAGCTTCTTGGTCCAGGGGTTAACTCTGGGTGGCGGCGCCTCCTTCAGCTCTTTCTTCTTACCGTCCGCCTTCGTCTCCACGTTTTCCTTCTCCTGCAGTGTGCTCTCCTCCCCGCTCGGATCGGGCTCGGCTTCTGCCTCGGGCCCGGGCTGCTCCAGGCCCGCCGAATGATCCGGATCCTCCGGGTGCAGGAGGGCATTATTGGGCAGCAGAGTCTCCACCTGAGTGGCCATGTCTGCTCTACTCACCCCCGATCTGCTCTACAGCTCACCAGCGCCGAATTAAACACCAAGCAGCCGCAGTACCGAGTGCTTTCTCCCCTCACTCGGCTCTCCACTCCGACTCCTCACCGAACCGGGTCCGATTAAAACCGGATTAATATCGAATCCTCCACCCGAACGCACCGAATTCACTCAACATGGGAGAACACCACGCGACAGACGGGGGCGCGCACGTACGCGCTTGTAGTGAGAAGGAGCGCGCACGTCACGCAGACCCAACGGGCTGACGTCACAACACTTGTTTTTGTCTCTTCTCTTGTAAAGTTCTTATCAAACACAATGTAACTCGGGGCTCTAAAACTCACACCCTGCTCCCCCAAAGCCCATTCATCATTTATTTACTCATTCACTATACAGGGGCGTTTAAGGAGCTGCTGCGGCTCTAGACCTTTGTGCATTTTGTTTCTATTAAAACTAGTGGATATTAAATTCAAGCATTTCGGTCGCTCGCTAACAGCTGTAATCAATCAATCATTCACACGAGATTACGTGTCCCGGGTTTGCATTAACAGATTCGTTCCAACAGGAGGCGCTAATGCACCACGAACCAAGAGCGCGATGAAGAAGAACGAATGTAGCAGCAGTTCGTCTGCGCTCCAGATAAAATATTTCTTCATTAACATGTAATTTTTGCAGTTTTCGATTCATTTTTATATATTTAAGAAATAACCGATACATATTGTAAAAAATGATCAGGATTTTAAGGAGCTTTACCTCCGTTCTGCTATAAACTTGAGGTAAGTTTCATTGTTATTGCTAAGGGCTCAAGGGAGCATTCCAAATTCATTCATTCGCTCTACATAGTGCACTACATAGTGTATTAGTAAAGCTATTCCACACACTACATTTTGCACTACATAGTGTCTTAGTAAAATGATTTAGAGTATAAATAGATCAGGTTTGTTGAATAATCAGGGTTTTTGTGGGCTTTAGCTCAGTCTCAAAATGAAGATCTGAAGATGGAGGAGAGGAGCACTGTAGATGGAGGTGCATCAGGCTCTGTGGGACACCCTCTGACCCCTGTGGAGGAACAGAACAGAGGATTCCAGGAGAAGTTCAG
>JAYDZF010000012.1:296955-309799 GCA_034509105.1 Microcambeva barbata
GACTCAGACTCTAGTGTAAAGACTCGTGCACTTGACTCAGACTCTAGACAAGCTTGACTGTGACAGCTTTTGTTAACGAACTAAAGTCAACATAGTGAGAGACAGACAGACAGACAGACAGACACAGACAGACAGACACAGACAGAGAGACACAGACAGAGAGACAGACACAGACAGACAGACACAGACAGACACAGACAGACAGACAGACAGACACAGACAGACACAGACAGACAGACAGAGAGAGTTTGAGTCGGCAGCGAGCCAATCTGGGTCACGTCCAGGAAACACGCACACACGTGACGTAACATCAAAGACTTGAAACACATCAAAGCTTCGTTTACACGTTTAAAGAGTTTTAAAAACACCGATACAGCGATCCAGTCAAAAGTATTGGGACGCCCCTTCGAATTCACACGTCTCAGCCAAACAGCCACTAACACCAATGATAGGTCATCATATGAAGGAAACCCCAGGCTTCAGCTCCAGAGGGCCGTCCACATACTTTCGACCTCACCAAGCACTCGATTATCTTAAACCTCCCAACACTGCTGCACCTGCTACAGCCCCTCAGTCCCTCTCACCAGCTCCGAACTGAACGGCCACAGGTTCCCACAGGCACGCTCACAAGTCTCACATGCTTCTGTGAGAACCCAGGGAGAGCTGAGAGACAGGAGAACACACGTCACGCCTGAAGGTCTGAAGAAACATCTGAACAGGAAACGGAACCCCAGCGGAACCACCAGATCACTGAAAACATCAGGTTACCTGGTCAGACTTTAATCCGGATGGTCCAGACACCGGAGGGCGCCGCATCACGTGACCTCGAGTAAGGAGATCAGAACACAAACCCCAGTGTGAGTCCTCCTGGGGTTGGTTGAAGTTTGGGGGTTTTCCCTTCGGTTAGAGGGTTAAAAGCAGAAGTAAAAAATCTCCACGCCCCTTTAAGTCATCACACACACACACACACACACACACACACACACACACACACTGTTCGGTTGGTCCCCCTGTGGTGTGTGTGGTGTGGAAACAGGATGTGCAGCGACTATAAAGGTACAGAAAAACGTACACAACACACGCCACCTCATTAGGAACTGCAGCTACACGGGCTGCTGGGTCCTCACAGATATCTGGAGCCGTGCTGTGTGCGGTGCATCCCACCACAGACGTATCGCGCTGTATAGTGATGTTACTAACCATAAACAACACCCAAACTGTCGGTGATAAGCACACTCGCACTCACTATCAGAGGCACTACAGAGAGCAGCACGTGTTCAGACAGCTTATCTAGCACTAACACACACACACACACCGCTATACACGAACGTACACACACACTCACAACACACACACATGCACCGCTATACACAACTGTACACGCACACTAACACACACAACACACACATTTTACATTAACATCCACCGTTGCACACTAACACTGATCCACCCATTTTCACTTCCCTCCTTATGTGATGGGTGTGTGTGTGTGTGTGTGTGTGTGTGTGTGTGTGTGTGTGTGTTCACAGAGCCTAATGAATATAATATCCCTACAGTAATAATAATCTTTACTCCCTAGAATTCTCACATCTTATTTTTATAAATCTATTTTTATATAGCTTAAATGGTGCTGCGGCTTCTTTTATACACTGACAACAAATATACAATTATAAAATAATACAATTTAATTAGGAACTAATCACTTTCTTATGAAATCCATATAATAATGATTATTTATTACTGTGTTATTACTGATGTACTACTGTATTTAACTAACGTACAGTAATAGCAACAATACTTATATAATGATAATAATGATGATGATGATAATAATAATAATAATAATAATAATAATAATAATAATAATAATAATGTATTCAAAGTTTACTAGTAAACAGAATTGTAAACTTACTGGAAGTTGTAGCTCTTTAGCGTGTTACTGTACTAAAGAAATCTTCATATTTAAAAAGCCTCAGACTCGTTAAATTGAATGTAAAAGTTTGATTTGTGTAAATAACAATAAAATAAATATTTATTTGTGGTTCGTTGCCGCGGTTCGGGAGTTATACAGTTACTATTTCCCACCCGTATTTCGACAAATCCCGCCTTCTCTCCTTTGATTGGCTGGACAACAACCACTGGCCAATCATTAGTGAGATAAACAAAGGGGGACGCGGTTAAGAAAACGGGTGGGTTTGAAGTGAAACAACTAGCTCATGCTAAATGTGTTGTAATTCCGAGTATCTTTCTGTAATTCATGTTATTTGTATACGTGTTGTTGCTTTTAAAGCTTTTATGTAATTACAACGTTAATCAATGACGATTAAACTCAAACTGAAACTGACTTTTGCTTCATTTTTATAGACTTGGAACAAAATTAAGCTAATGATATTTAAAGTGGCTAAATGGCGCCACCCGTTGGCAAAAAGAAATCTTGACAGCAGGGCCGCCAAAGACCAGAGACCAAAACCTACAAAAATTAAAAAATGAAACTAGAGGAATGTGTTTAATTATCATAAAGATAAATTATAATCATCAACAATGTATGCAATAAAAACAAACAAAACCAAACCTGAGAATATAATTTATATAATCAAACATTAAATGTCCTTCAGATTTATGAGTGTAATAACTTCAAATGTTGTCATCCAATCTTCATATTAATATCAGTGACTTCAATTATTTTTAAACCTCACAGTATAACAAAATAATAAAAATATTAATAAAGTAATCTGTGAACAAAGTCACTTATCTATCTAATAGTTATTTTCAATTTCAGAATTAGCTGATCAGGAACCGGTACTTTGTACCAGGTGCAGGCAAACCCGCCCTATTTATATGGACGTGGCTTGATCGGGGTTTGTACAGTAATGACTGTAGTATTATGGGATGGTAAACCTAGTCTGGGACGGTTCCTTCCCTGTAGAAAAAACAAAGTAACCTGTGTGTTGGTATTTTACAGCACCACATATAGAAGTACACTCTATGGCCAAAAGTATGTGGACACGCCTTCGTTTCGTGTCCGAATGACCACGGTCCCACCCCGGGAGAGAACAGGATGATGAGCAGGGCGCGTCCACGTCCTTTCGGTCACACAGGGGTGACGTTACGTGGCGAGAGCTCTCCGGAGGTCCGAGTAGAAGGTGACCAGCGTGTTGGCCATGGCCACGTCCACGGCAGACTGAGGGATTTTGCCTCTCAGGTCGGTCTGGATGTACCCGCTCAGCAGACTGCAGGGGGCGCCGTGACTTTCACCGTCCACAGGAACGCAGAACCAACCACAGGGGTGATTGAAGCCCCTCACGCTGTCCGGGCCCTGCTCCTCCCAGTCCACACTCACACCTGAAACACACGGGTCAGAAACAGGGGTACGGCAGGTACGGCAGGTACGGCGGGGTGTGGAGGTGTGTTTACTCACCACAGGACAGAAGGCCGTTCTGGTACTCCATAGTGTAGGAGAAATCCACAAACTCACGAGGAGCCACGAGGTTCCACAGCTGGCCGGCGGTCATGTACCGCATCACACAGCAGTCCTGGAACAGATTCCAGATGTTGAGATCCTGCTGATCTTTGTCTGTTTATTTTTATACCGGTCAAAGACGATTGTGAACAGTAGGGGTCGCTGTTGCATTTAAAGGATCCAGAAATGCTGGTTTCTGATTGGCTGTCTGTCAGGCGGGTACCATTGAACATTTATTTGGATCCATGGGTCTGATAGAAAACAACCACGTTTATCTCAACAGGTGTGAACGAAGGGTCAGAAATCCCCACAGTCACACTTCAAAATCCAAAACTGTGCTTCACATCAGGAGGAATAAAAGAATCAAAAACATTCCTGAGATCCAAGACAGAAGATATAAAGTGCTTTAAAAACAATCAGAAAGTGAAAAAATAAAATATAGTAAAATATATTGGATGTATAGGATCTTAAAAACATCAAGAGAGGCTGAATCTAGAGCTGAATAGATCAGGATGATTATTTTAGTCCCTTTACCTTGTCGATGGTCTTCAGGATGTCCATGGACGTCATCAGACTGTCCCACTGCAGCCGGTACGGTCCCGGGCGGATATATTCCACTATTCTGTTCGGCTCCTCCATCACCGAACCCTGAACTTTATACCTGTGTACAAATAAACCACCTGAAATAAAGTTCCAGTCTCATCGGGACCCTGATTAAGATCCGGGAACCAGAGGAACTTACAGAAAACCGCTGAACTCCGTGGACGGCTTCCTCCAAACCGTAACATCTTTCTGTAGGACACAGAAGAGAAGCTTACACACAATTCTGCCCCCTGAGCTCAACAAGAGCCCAAAAAGAGGCATAAGGTAGAGCTTGAACCTGTGACCTTTCGATTACTAGTCCAGCACTGCACAGGTGACTGAGCTAGAACCATCAGGCCGGGTAACACAAGAGGAACACATTTTAAATTCAGAACTGCCCGGCGTTGGTGACCCACCAAGGACGGAACAGAAGTAAGAGTAAGAACTGCCAGTCACTGGATGTTTTTCTCACCCTTCTGTATGAGCCAGGCTATTTTATCTCCGAATTATTTATCCCTGACGACCTCCCGTCCCTCAGACGGGTGCAGTAGCTCCTAACTAGACGATAATCTGTGTTTCCAGCACTTTCCATCCTTAATTAAAAGAAATCCGAAGTGATGAACGTGGCGCCCGTAAACGAACCGTTTTCTTCGCCACCCTCCACTCGGTCTCTTCTAGGTTGTGGTAGCCTGTGAGAGAGTTCTCCAGCCGCGTCCTCAGCTCGGAAACGTCCGGAAGACTCCCCATAGTCCTGGAAAACCACAACAACAACGTTAGAGGAACCACAAGTGATGTTTTACACACCTCCTCATGAACACTAAACACACACCTGCAGTGTGCAGGATTAAAAACAGTGAAAGGCCGAGAGAAGAAGAACCCGGACTGTAAAGAGCATAAGACAGGTGAGGGACTTCAGCCCTGAATCTCATGATTATGTAACCCGGACTCTAAAACCTGGTGGATCACAGGTCGCTCAGCTTTTCTGTGTAATAAAAAAACTTGATATGCATCCAGATGTGAGCCCCGCCCAAACATCCAGGTCTATAATTCCTCCCTGTAACCACATCTTTTCACCTGCCACCTGGAATCTCGAACACAGGCGCTCTGTAAACTCCTCGACCAGTCAGCAGAGGTCAGAATTGTACAGCAAAAACCCTGAGCTGAACCTTAAAGGAACATAACTGGGTTGAACTGGACCATCAACTGCGAGTCAGGCCTTGTGCTTCAAAAAAATTAGAGCATTTTAAAAAAAGGTTCCTAATGTGATCAAGGTCGCAGCTTTCTCTGCATCAAACTCGTTGCAAAAATCATATAACTCAATAAATAGCATCAGGGCCGAGCTTAATGTTGCCAGTTCGTGTCTTATGTACGATTAGAAATAAACACGATTTATTGATTTATGAGATTTCAGGTCAGAATGAAGCGCAGCAGCGATGAATGTAATAAAGACATAAAAAATCTAATCCAATCACAGCTCAGCAAACTGATCCCCATTAAACATTCAGTCATTTCTAACGGAGCTCTTAATAATGAAGATGGTTCGTACCTTTCCTGAGGCGAGGGTGAGACTGTTAGGGTGGGGATGAGTCTCACTCTCCTCCGATCCGGCTTCCTTCTGAGACGCGAAATCATCACAGAGCCATTTAGAATACAGGTCCCGCCTCCTATAATAAACCCCGGGCTCTGATTCGCTCACTGTTAGGGACCGTGTCAAAAGAACGCCGCTAATTGGTCAGCAAAAGGTCGGACGGTTTTCGGTCACTGTAGTTGCAGTACCCAAACGCGTCCACTAGATGCCACTAAAAGCGATAAACCAGCTTCCAGATAAAATGACAGATTGACGTATTTTTTTAAATCATTAAAATAATTAAGTAAATAAACTAACTTTATTTCCTCCTTATGTCACACATATAAAGATTCCTTTATTAGTTTATGTGACTTCATTCAGTCGATCATCTTAATATTATGAACAGAAAAATTAACCCTAACTTCACATTAAAATGTTATTTATTCACATCGAGATACAAAAGTTGCAAAATAAATTCAACATTATAAGATATCACATAAATTATTTGATGTATTAATAATAAAGCCTTTAAAAGCCTTTAATCCTTCATATTCCCGCTCCCAGATTTCCCAAAAATGCACACTGAAGAAAAAATGCGACAGAATTTAAATGATTACAAAATAATTTATTCCAGTAAATGTACCAGCAAAAATAAAAATCCAAGTTTAAAACTACAATCAGTCTTTAAAACGTCTGTGTAGAACCATAATCATGAGAATTATTAAAGAGTCACAGTATTAGATCAGAGCCGATCAAGACCATCTCACGGACAAACACACCTGCCGGGTGGCAGCGCGCGACCCTCCGCTCCGGCGGGTGAAACGATGAGAGTCTGATGAACACATGAATAAATAACATTTATCAGCGGATTCTTCTCTGTACTTCATCTACGACCTCGTCTCCAGGGGGAGCGTCAGGAGAACCCACCGAACCTAAAGGAGCAGATGGGCTGCGTCCCAAACGGAGTACGGTTCAGTTCCTCACGGCGGTGCGGTTCAGGAATCTGAGCGGGATGTGTGAACAACGACTGATGAGAGGGTTTAAAGAACATGAATGTTCAGGTGTCCGGTGAGGTGAAGCCGTGAGAGCCTCAGGCGTGGTTGTTCTGGCTGGTGATGAGTCTCTGCATCCTCTTGATCTTGCGCTTGTTTTGGGGCAGCGGTTTGTCGTACAGGCCGTTCTTCAGCAGATGTTCTTTACTGTGATGGACCTGAGCGCCGTGCTGCAGCTGGAACGAACACAGAGCTCGCAGCGGCCTCAGCAGCACCTGCACAAACGCCGCCGTCAGGGCCAGTCACCTTCAGACCCGGACCCCCACCCTCACTCACCTCCTGTATGGCTTGGTTCTTCTCCATGATGGACAGAGTGACGGCGGCACATTCCAGAGTGGAGAGGCACATGTTAGTGGGCTGAGTGCGGATCACGTACTGACTGGAGGGGGCGCTGTTCAGCTGCACCTGAAATTCAACAACAATTTTATTCTGGGTCAAGATCCAAATGTATTATCTCCAATTTACGGTAACAACCAGAGGTGCTTTTAGTCCAACATCGAACAGGCACAGATTCCCCATAGACAAATGTAAAATATATTATTATTAATTTTGATGCTTTAATGAACTGTGTGATGTTTTAAATCACAATTATTGCTGATGCTTTAGAGACGTTATTAGAGTCAGACCTGTCGGGGTAGGTGGAAGAGTGTGTTTCGGAGGAACATGTCCTTGGCTTGGCTCCACGTGCCGTCGATGATGATGACGTTGTGAGGCGTCTCGGTGAAGTCCGTCTCCAGGTCCTCCAGGTTGATGGCGTCGGGTCCTGGGTACAGGACCAGGGTGCGTCGGTCCCGGCACACCGCCGCGATCTCCGGGTGTCTGGGGAGGTCAGAGGTTACGTTTCTGAGTCGGTGAGCCGTAAAGCCGAGCTCGAGGACGCGCGCACGAACCTGTCCTCGTTAAATCGCCGTCCAATCAGAACTTTGCATTTGGTCTTGGGTAGGCAGGCGGCGAGGAGCGGGACCGTACGGAGGACTCGACTCTCCTGGGGAGAAAAGCACAAAGATAGAAGTGTTAGCAAGTGTTAGCTTTTGTTCCCACCGACAGCAGAGGGCGACAAAGCTGCTTCCAAAAAAACAACGCAAACTACATGGGCAGGTTTTCCAGCTCTGTACTGACCTCTGCAGGGTGCTGGACGATGTACAGGCAGGTAGAGACGTCCAGCGGCTCTGCGGGTAGAAACGGGCACAGGCAGACCTTCACCGGGCGACTACAGGGAAGGACGAAACCTCCAGGTTAGATTGAGAGTTATCACAACACATCATGCACCAGGTGTCTAAACCACAAGCACGAAGCTCATCCCTAAATCCTTCACCTTTGGAATGAACTGGAACTTAGACTCGGAGTCAAAACCGCAAACTTTAATATGGACCCCGTTTGAGGACATTGAAGTGTGTATGTCAATTTGTGCCAAAACACACCCCAAATGTCCTGGGGGTCGATTTCAGCGAGGTGCTGGTTCACCATGAACCACGCTCTGTACACAGGGGAACAGTCGAGCAGGATCAGGAAAGAGCCTTCCCCAAACTGTTCCCACACCTTTTATACACGCGTTCAGGACAAGTGGGATTGAAAGACCTGATCGCGGACGTTAGACGTGTTCGGGTGCTTCCTACCACACACGTCAAGATGAGTCAGTACCTGCTGCTACCCGACATACCTGTGCACAGGTGATCGAACGTGCTGATCGATCACGTGATCATTCAAAACAAAAGACTTGGACGGGAGACTCACCAGCATCGTGAGCAGGTCGGTCTCCTCTCGCTCTCCTCCACGGGGAGTTCTGACAGATCAGCAAAGCCTTCAGAGTCTCCTACCTGAGATACCTGGTCACCCGAACCCGAAGATTCCTCTTCATTAGCGGCACCATCACTTCCACAATCACACATCTCTCCTCAGTACACACTGAGCCTCAGCACAAGCGGAAGAGACCGACTCAGGGCTGTGTTTCATTCGCGTTATGTGTACTAGATGCGTAGTGCACTAATACACACACGGTGGATAACGGATAAAAGTTGCACGTTTGAGCTCTGTACAATCATGATAAGCCTTATATTATTTAATAAAATACTAAATGAATAAACTGACTCAGTTATTCGTGTTTATTTTGATCACACTTTATCCTGGTTGATGTAGAGATCGAGTGGCACCATACATAAAACACTGACTGATACTTAAACGCATAATGAACCCTAAAATTCACTCATCCACACCTCTCGGAAAATTAAACCCGCCAATCCACCTTCTGCGTGTCCGTTTATTTGAGCCTGGTGAATATGCACTGAAGTGACTGAAGCCACTAAGTAGTAAACAAGACGGATTTGGAACGCAACCCAAACAGCGGCTCTGGTAGCGGAAATGACGTTTGAGCTCGCAGCGACGTGGGCGCTACGTGAAGAGAAATGTGTAAATAGAGGATTATTAAAACTAAATGGGTTTAAAGTGATTCAGCGATTATAAAGTAAGTGTTTAAATGTGACATTATATTATTATAATCCTGTGGGATTATAGAGGAGCTGCGTGTGGTTTTAGTCCTGCAAATAAAGGTTCAAAAGTGTTTAGCTTTGTGGCTAGCCGAGTTAGCACAGCTGCACGTTTGTAAATAATCTCTAATATAAATGTTTATAATAATAAACTCAATTAATGAATTATATTACAGTATATATTTATATTATAAACTCAATATTGCATGCATATTTACAGGCTGTTGATGTACTAATAAACGATTGATTTTATAAATAATATTAAAATATGAATGTTTTGTAACTGTGTATAGTAAGAAAATAATTTATATAAAAAACATACTTATTTTTAAATACAAAAGTTTACTGGAAATTATTAAATGGTTGAATAATAAAATAAATTACCAAAATAACTGGTTTTTAAATAAAGATAAACAAACTATTTTAGTTTTAAAATGTATGAGTATTTCTTACATTAATAAAGGTTATATTAATAACCTATTTATCTTCATATTTAAATAAATCGTTTTAAAGTGAATATATGAATACAGAATGATTCTTAACTAATGATTGATGTGTTAAAACCCTTTAGTATCTTTTAGGGATCTGGTTTTGGGGTCTGTGTTTCCGGTGGGGGAGATGATCCGCAGATCCAGGATCAGCGTCCGGCCCAACGTCAGACCCACCGGCCGAGCCCCAGCGGCCTCCCGAGATGCAGCTCAGGATAACAAAACCCACCCGGGGGGCAGCGCCGAGGGTCCAGAGGTCCCGTCGGAGAACACACCTGCACCGACTGTTCCAGAGACCGAGGACAGCACGGAGTCCGGCGGTCCAAGCAGCCAATCAGAAGCCAGCCGCCCTGAAGCGTGAGTCCTGAAGAGTCGTCGTGTCTTCAGTGAAGGTGTTCTGAAGGTTCCTCAGGTTCTCATCATGATGGGGTGTGTTGTTTTTTAGGGAGGTGCAGAGTCAAAGCACGCCTGTGGCCACATCTGCATCCACGAGGAGGAAACGCTTCAGTGTCCTGCCCAACCTCAGTAAACCAAGAGCTGCCCCGAATCCCACCCCAACCTCCTCCAAGCCTCCTAAATCTACCCCAGACGTCCATCTAGACCCTGCCCAGACCTCTCCGGACCCTCCCAAATCTCCTATTAGTACCAAACCCACCTCAGAAGCACCTTCAGCTTCCTCTAAATCTCCTCAAATATCTCCTAGTTCCACCCCCAAGTCCCCCAAACCCTCCATTAAACCCCGTTTCACCCCAAAACTGCCCTCGTCCTCCGTCCGCAACCCCCCTAGAGCGCCTAAATCTCCAGTCAAATCTGTTCCGAGTCCCGAATCCTCCTCGGAACCGCCCCCTGTGCCACGCCCATCAGCCGATGATACGAAAAGTAGGAGACCCAAACCCTCCGCTAAGACTCCGCCCACCGCCGGAGCATCCGAGTCTGAGGCGCCCAATCAGGATGCTTCGAGCGGCGCTGCAGAAACCCACCCGCATCTCACGTCCGAGCCCGAATCCCAGACAGACATTGAACTACGAGCCCAGAACGAGGGCGTGTCTCAGGAGAACAGCCAGACACGGGCGGGGCCGGCTCCCCTGCGTATGAAGACGCTGAACGACCCGGTCGACATGATCAGGCTGGCACGCGCCAAGAAACTCCGGGATCTTCTCAAGAAGGAGCTGAACAAGGAGAAGGTTTGTTCAGGAGGGTCAGGATTCTCTTATCAGATCTGGGCGCCACCATGCGGCGCTGTTTGCTGATTCTATAAAGGCGGTCCTGGATTAGATAAGGTGGAAGTGATGGAGGCTCGACCGGGTGGCGCTGTGTTCTTCCGTACTGGTTGTTTTCTCATCAGTGCTGCAGTTATGACCCCCGCTGGCCGGTCGAGGCGCCGCAAGTCACCCGAGCACAGAATGAATAGATGAATACTAAATTATTTAAACAGAAATACTGAAGTCGAACCCGGATTTGTTTTGTTCTTTAGAAGGGGGCGCAGCAGAAACCCAAGGTCGCGGTCAAGGAGCGTCAGAAGGTCAAAGATCACACCAAGATGACCATGAGGGAGCTCATCTACTACCTACCGTCGACCAATCCCATGAAGTAAGAGCCGATGCTCGTCTTCAAAGGAAATGAACCCATTTTAAGTGGTACTGAGAAGTGAAAGATGTGCACGAGTGCCCTCTAGTGGAGGATTTACGTCACGCCTCATGAACCCCATGTGACCAGATTACCACAGCTTTCATTAACGTCGTTTATTTTGTATTTTGTGTGTGTAATGCGTGTGGTGTGTGTGTGTGGTGTGTGTGTATCCCTTCCATTGGAGGCGTGTCCTCTCCCTCATCCATTTTTTTTCCGTCCCTTTAGGCCACGCCTTGAAGACGAGCAGCCGGTGGAGTCTCTTCCTCCTTCTCTTCCTCCTTCACCCACACCGGGGTGAGCGCTCCTCGTGTCCTCATGCGCGTGTGTTTATTTTGTACCCACGGCGTCGTCTCCGGCGTCTGATGTACAGATGTTCAGTCCCACAGCTGTGGCGGCGCCGGACGAGGAGCAGGGCGGGGCGGAGCGGGAGCGGCCTCTGCTGGCTCCGAGGGTGAAGGTGGCCGAGGACGGATCGCTCATCATCGACGAGGAGAGGTGAGGGGCGGAGTTGTAGCTCGTTTCGTGGTGCACACACACACACTCTAAACTCTGTTCTGTGTGTGTGTGTGTGTGTGTGTGTGTGTAGTTTAACCGTGCAGGTACAGAGACAGAATGGACCCAGCGTGGTGGAGGACAGAGATCCCATATTCGAGCGTGGTTCCACCACCACGTACTCCAGCTTCAGGAAAGGAACCTACACCAAACCCTGGTCCATCAGAGGTCTGAGGCTCTTCTCATCAGGGTGTGTTAGCCGTGACGCGTTTCTCAGTGTGTGTGTGTGTGTGTGTGTGTGTTCAGAGACGGACATGTTCTTCCTGGCCATCAGCATGGTGGGGACGGACTTCTCCATGATCGGCACGCTCTTCCCTCACCGAGCGCGAGTGGAGATCAAGGTGAGGATGAAGCCCGACTCACGCGTGGGATTCGAACCAAACCCGAGCGTCTCTACTCAGGAGCTCCTGGTTCTGTTTTCTTTCTTCTCAGAACAAGTTTAAGAAGGAGGAGCGAGTGAACGCGTGGAGGATTGATAAAGCCTTCAGTAAGTCCTGAGAGACCTGCTGTAGTTCCACACTGTATTATAATAATAATAATAATATAATAATAATAATATAATAATTATAATAATAATATAATAATAATAATATAATTATAATAATAATATAATAATAATAATAATAATAATAATAATAATAATAATATAATAATAATTATAATAATAATAATAATATAATAATAATTATAATATAATAATAATAATTAGTATAATAATAATAATAATAATAATAATAATAATAATAATTATAATAATAATATAATAATAATTATAATATAATAATAATAATAATAATAATAATAATATAATAATAATAATATAATAATAATAATAAAATAATAATAATAATAATATAATAATAATAATAAGGGGGCGTCACGGTGGTGTAGTGTGCAGCACTGTCGCCTCACAGCGAGGAGGTTCTGGGTTCGATCCCCGGGTGGGCCGATCTGGGTCCTTTCTGTGTGGAGTTTGCATGTTCTCCCCGTGTCTGCGTGGGTTTCCTCCGGGGACTCCGGTTTCCTCCCAC
>JAYDZF010000012.1:695371-715459 GCA_034509105.1 Microcambeva barbata
CTGTGGGGGCTGACGTAACACCCCAGGCACATCTGTCCCCGAATACTCCATCTGGCAGCAGGCCCCAGACCAAACTGTTGTGGTTATTGCGTGGAGGATCTGTATAGATCCAGTTTATTTTAAATCTCCTCCGGTTCAGGCACGAAGGCGAGCCGGGTTCCTCTCGAGGGTCCCTCGCTGTATTTTTAAGGGGTTCGTCTCGGGTTTGGTCGGGCGGCCCTAAAATCTATTGTAGGAAGTGCCGATCGCCTCGGTTAAAGTTCATTAACTAACCTGTTCATGAATAAAATGCATCCAGGGTTGAAAAGTTCAGACAAATCAATTCGTTTGATTACTACACCATGATCAGGGTTTCATTTCCCCCCTTTTTAATGTTCAGTTCATCCTCTTTAACCTCTCATCCTGATCAGGGTCTGTAGGGGTGCTGGACCCTATCCCGGGCACACAGTAACACCCTGGACGGGGCGCCGGCCCATCACAGGTACCTACAGGACGATTCGGTGTCTCCGACCGACCCGGTAGCACGTCTTTGGACTGTGTGAGGAAACCCACGCGAACACAGGGAGAACACGAAGGACCTAGATCGCCCCACCCGGGGATCGAACCCAGAACCTTCTCGCTGTGAGGCGACGGTGCTACGCGCCGAGCCACCGTGCCGCCCGTGCTTTAATGTTTTTATTGTCATTCATGCCAGGAGGATTGTTCAGTTCTTGGTACCAGTCTGAAGAAAACACACACACACACACACACACACACACACACGAGACTCCTCCTTCTCACTTGTTTGTTTGTTTTCCCCCTCTATAGAGTGACGGGAGGCCGGAACTACAGCTGCTGCAGGACGACTCGGCCCGAGTACAAGTCAAACTTCCAATAAAATAAAATGGTTAATTTGCGTCTGTATCAGGAGAGGCGGTGTGTAGAGCGGACACTCTTTATCTAGAGTTAGGTTTAGTGTGTCCTACAGAACCCCTGAGATATAAAAAATATGGACACGAGACCCTTCTGCACTTTTATATTTTGGTGTGAAGCGGTGAGGGTGGGTATCAGTCCCATCCAAGAACCTGGGAGAGCTTATGGTCCAGATTTAGCTCCAATTGGCTCCTCTGAGAGAGGCGTGGTGGAGCTTTAACTGAGAAATCTTCTTCTGACCATGGTGCAAACATGACGGTCACAAGTTGTGCAGATGGTGCAGAAACATAAAAAGTTTAAAGCCGGAGTCCAAAAACCTTTTTTTTTTTTTGTCAATAAGAAATACAAAAACCAGACCAAACATGGCCGCTCTCCTCAAAGACACGCAGAATCTCAAAACGTGTCTTTTTAACCCCGCCGTCCTCCATGACGGATCCAACACGATGTCCCTCAAACCTCAAAGAAATAATCGCTCCTCGCCTCCAGACACCTGAAAGCTGGGCACATCCGGCGTTCACGTACTCCAGTAATCTGGAGAGCAGAACCTAAGCCCATCTGAAGGTCTCGCAGGTGCAGAGCCCGTCCCGTCACCCCTGCCCTCTTCAGGAATAAAGGCTGAAGCGCCCGTACGCGTTTGTCGGGTCAGCGAAAGGTTGCAGCCACCCGGAGCTTTCAACAGCCAAACAAAACTTCCCTCACACGCTCCCATCGGGTTTAACCCAGCGGCCAATCAGGGACGAGCTCGGAGGCTCTTACGGCGGTCAGCAAAGCGTTCCCACCCGGGGTCGAATAACAGTTTTACCGAGCGCTGGATCGAACGTAAACCGGCCTCGTGACGGATCGTTTTATTTCAGTTAAGTCAGTCTGCGTACTTTGTGATTTCGATTGGAAACAACTAAGAGGAATGTAAAACATTAGGAATTTTAAATATTAGGGTACATCTGCACTGGGCAGGAATATTGACACCAAACCAGAGACCCCAGATCGAACGCCATTATTTCTAATAAAACACCCGAGGAAAGCATTAAGATCGGGCGGAGCTCCACCCTCATGCATTCTGAACCCTGGTTCAACACCAGGGGTTTAATCCTGGAAATACACAACCTAAATCCTTAAAATAAACATTTTCTAATAAACCGCTGTCTTAAAGCTGATGTTCTGATGCATCTTAGTCTGATGTAAGAGTGCGCCCCGGAGCTCCTACACCAATCCCAGACGTTTCATTTTCATGTGTACTTTTATTGGATGGTTTCATGATTGATTAGCAGCAGCACGTCCACTGTAGTGCCCCCCCCCCCCACACACACACACTAGATTTAGCTTGATGTATCGTGTCCACACACCGACAGGTCCCACCCTACTGAAAATAGGGATTTAATTGCGTATTTCACAAACTAATTAATCAATCAAGTTTAAAATCAATCAAGAACTAATAAAATGGTATTCTTAATACATCCTATTCTTTAGGGTTTGGGGTTCTTTATACGATACAATAATGAACGACAGTCCAATGCTTAATGACTTTGTATTATCTACACTATGTGGCCAAAGTAAAGTAAATCAGGTAGATTTAAAATGCTGGCGGGGTTGTTCAATATATAACTAACTACTCACACTAGCATTAATCACTCAAGATTAATGCTAGATTATGACTGGAGATCTAGGTTGGGGTCAAAACGGTCACCATGATTAGCATCATGCTCTGCCCCAGTAATATTTCACCATTAAACAGCCTCATCGTTATTATCATCACCATTGGAGGTCCAAAAATACGTGTACTGTTTGGTTCTGTGTTTAGTACAGTCGCGTGGTCTGGAATGAAGACAAGATGGTGGATGTCGTTGTTTATGTAATGATCTTTCTGGCTTTTTAATCGATGACTGAATATTCAGAGTATTTGTGAAGCTGCGGTACGTGGCCTACCATTTTAAACGTATTAAAACGTACTATATGCGGTTCTATTGACAGGCACAGTCTATAGTACATCTGTAAGTGACATGCGTCATGGTACTCCAGGGATTTCGGCTATTTGCATTAATCTATGGTAGTCCTTTTTGCCTAAGCAAACTATTGGCTTTGTAAATGATGTCCGGTTGCCAGTCTTGTGTTCCTTTAGACCAAGCTGCTTTTGATGATCAACAAACTTCTACTCCAAGTAGGACCTTTAACCAGTTCTCGGTTTCCCACTTTCTGAGCTTTAAACAGACCTCTCCAGACCAACCCCTACTTCGGTGACAGAGGTGCCACCATCTATATTATAATCAAAAGCAACTCATCAGGAGTGACGATGACAATATGGAACTTTCTACAACTCATGATGGGTCCAAAAAGCTGCAAAATCACTGCTCTGGAATGCTGACTATTATCAACATTTTACACTGGCTGGATCTGTAGATACTCTGTAATGTGAATAGAACATGTAAATCACATATATGTAAACACAACATACTTTAACCTACGTTTACCAGCAGTGATGAACCTACTAGTAAGTTTAATACCAGTGCTTGATTTAAGATAACAGGTAGCAAACACAGCTACCAAACCACCAGCTGGACCTTCCCAGATGCTTCCTTACTCAAATGTGTCTTTTATTCTGGGCATTTATTCAAAAAAAAACAATATAACCCGAACATCAGTTCTCATGAACGGTGCTTTCCGAATGAGATTATTATAACATTTCGTTCTTTAATTCCCATTACGTTGAAAACCACCCGAACCGAAAGCGCACCGACTGAACATTATATTCGACACAACAATGACTTTTGGGCCATTTTGTTCTCGCAAGAATGTAAGAACTTCTTTAATTCGGATGTCAGCGTGCTGTGAGAGGTTTCTACAGGAAGGACCGATTCATACATTTAAAGGGCTTACCTTGACTGAGCAGCCATTAGTGCAAACCCAGGAAAATCATGAGCCAAGTCTGAAGTTGCCTTCCATGGAGCTTCTTGGCAGTCGGGCCAACAAATCCGTCGTCTCACATCGCGATTAGATCGAATAAATAACGCATAAAGGTGTAAGGAGCCCAAATTAACATTGATCGTTCATAGTTCAAACTTATTGTAGCTCAAACGTACAAGCTGATCCCTGGACTCAACCGGATCGACCATTCCAGTCAGACTCGGGGGAGTCCGGAGAGCGTAGAGAGACGCACTAAACGATTAAATACACATATTAAAAATCTATACAGATAATTCACGCCTTAAAACTACGTAAAAAAAAGAAATTAACGCTAAATAACAACGAACTAAGTGTCTTAATTGTCGCGTATTTATTATAACAATCGTCTCAGTTCAGTCGGTCTCCCCTTCAGCCGACGCAAAGTGGTATGTTCGTTCTGGTCCTATTATGGGCATGTTATTCTGAAAGTGTGTTACAGAGGGGGGAGCAGTAAACTAGAAAAGTCCTGCTCAAAACACCATGTTCTTTTTGCACATCTAGGTGAAACCGTATGAAATAATCCACAGTTAACGTTGGCATGCACGTAGTTTAAGTTTCAACCCAGTTGGGATACGATGTATGCAATGGTGGCCACTTCAATCAGACTCTAACCAGGTTTAAGCAAAGTCGAGTGATTTTGCACTAGGTTATCATCTAAGCCGAAGCGAATGTGTATAAATCGAATTATATGATGCATCATTAATCTGCCGTTCACAACCGATTGACTTTTAAATGAATTGTTGACCATAGTGAATCCTTTCGGCTACTCGTGGTACGGATGGCCACTGCGGATCGTGATGAGTATCATTGATTTGGCATAGTTTTTACGCCGGATGCCCTTCCTGATGCAACCCAGCCCGGGGAGTTCAGACTCTCAACGCTGCCCACATCTTAAGGGTTAATACTAATAAAAAATGTAATGTGTCTTTACTGAAATGACTATGCTAGCTCAAACTTAGCATACTACCTAACTTCAAAATTATTATTCAGAAATAGCCCGATTAAGTTAAAGTGGTTTAATGCGCTTATTTACATTTCACTTTGGGTAGAAAGTGGTTAAGTTTGCTAAAGGGATACAGTTTGCTGTTTATTTACTTATTCGCTCATGGTCATTTTCGCACCGAACTATGCTAAATCCTGGCCTAGCAAGACGTTCTAATCTTAAAAAGAAAAGAATCTTATATTTACAATAAAGTTAACAATTAATTACCCCAGTCATAGATTATTTAAATTTACATCATGCAGCAAACACTTTATTTAAATAATAACCAATAAACCCAGCATTAAAAACGTTAAATATTTCCATGGCAAGTATCAGCTATTATTCTTATAAGTTAGACTGTAGATTGTAAACAATCATTTCATTGATTATATAAGCATTTACACTTATTAAGTCATTCAGCTGCACTAAAAGAAATAAAGTCAGCCTTCATGTTCCACAACATATCTGCACGTCCTTTCACACACTGATAAGAGCATCACTAGAGCTCTAACACACGTTTTCATTTTAAAATAAATAAGGGGAAACTAAAATATTACTCACACATGTTGACATGGTGACATGTACCATAACATTAATAAAATCATGTAATAATTTTACATCAGCCGTTTTCTCAAGGCATTGGGGGCATGTCTACGATTTAATGAGTAAGAGGAATGTAAACAACAGTCTGGCTCTGTGCTTTACAGGTGCTGTTTTCTCAGGCTCTTGATGCATTTGGCTGAAATCACGTTCTCTATCAGGTTTCACAGATAAAGTGATTACTAAAATAGATAATGAATGAATCGTATGAAACAAACATCTAACATTATTCTCAAATCCAGCCCTGCTGTGTTAACTAAGGTCTGTGATAAGAAGATCTCGAGACAAAGTCCACATTCAGCTGGCACACAAGAAGGAACAGGTAGTCTCCTTCAGTTCAGTTAGCTTGTCTTTCCTACTTCCGATTTCACTTCGTCACCCCCCCTCCACACACACACACACACACACACACACACACGCACACACGCACACACACAGGGTGACTGAAATAGCCACTGTTGTTGTTTACAATCCCCAACAGCGACACGCCCACTAAGCTAGATGATGGTCACATACCTGATGCCTGCTGTGTTTCCATCTCATACAATCATACACAACAGCTTCTCACTAACCACTCATGCTACATACAGCTTTATCCTGATATGATGATGTTTTATCTATTCAAGAAAAGCTGAGCAGGCAGCTAGAGAGTGGACGTATGAATAGATAGCTGGATGAATAACGGTGGATGGATGAATCGGTGGATGTGTGGGGAGACAAAGATGGATAAAATGACAGATAGAAATGCAGACAGATAGAACGAATGCAGTACAATAGCAATAAACTAGATTTGTGCAGGCCATAATGATCAAATAATGAACAGAGAAATACGTTGGGGTAGAACAATGTTTACATCTGTGTAGCTGATATTATGTTATTATTATGTTATTACTACATTAACTTATAATAGCAATTAAATATTCAATCATTGTCATTTCTTTGCCCAGATAAATTCTGTTCTAGTGAAATATGTTAACGGTAAACAAGAACCAGCCCAACCAGTCCCATCATCATCACCAGGTGGGAATTTAACTGGATCACTTCCTCGTGAGATTCTCACCCAAGCAACACTCTACAGAATGTGAAAGTCATTCAAATGAAAAGGCACATATGGTTTTCATTTATAAAAAAAAAAATATTTGAAAAATTAAATATATAATTATAAAAGTAATAAGATCATACCTTAATAAAGGAAGACCTTAATTCTACACCCGTCCATTAGTACGAATCCAGACACTTTCTGTAAGAAGAATTAAAATGTTGAAGTCTCCTATTAAAATGTTTTTACTGTAAAATATTAGTACTGGTAATAAATCGGACGGTCGGGCACCCTTTTGGAACCCTAAAGAGTCGACTCTTACTTATGAATCAACTGATGCGATTCACCATACAGACGGGATGGACATCGCCTATGGAAAGATTCGGTTCGTTATTATTTAAATCTTACTCGTTTATTTAAATCAAGCAAACTCGTCTTTTGATTGGCCAATGAAAGACGAAAAGCGGTCTCGCGCTTCTGTCTTCGGAGAGCCGTTAGTAAATAACGGCTTAAACGACCATCTTCTCGGTTACTTCAGGTAATTTGAATAAATACGATACATTCGATAAATGCAAACAATGTAAAGATATTTAAAAAATGATTGTTTAAAGAATATTTTTAAAATGAAAATACGAAAAACAACGACAAAAATGTGAAAAATATGATCTAAGGTAGACGTAAGCTAACCGGCTTCAAGACGGTCAGCTAGTTATAAAGGTTTGATTTAAGTTGTGTTAATTGCCGTAAACCTATAACAAGTGGTATAAGACCAATGTCGTCTGTGTTTTTTAAACTAATTTTTTGTTAAAAGTACGGACATTGTGATGTCACTGTTTACCACATTGGCTATCCCTGGTTGTCTTACTCCAGCATGATTAATGTGTTTATAATGCATTTTGAATTGACACTGTGTTTCAGTTCAGCGAGGTGGCCACATAACCTCCCCGGTACTCGGTTTAATTCGAGAGCTTTACTACAAGAGACTGGGTTCAAATGGTAAGTAGCATGAGTAATGTTTGTGGCGTGGAGGTGCACAAATCTTCACACTCGAACCGTACAAAACCAGTTTTACACTGCTAATGTTTCGCTTGACCAATAGGGGTCAGCACTGCCTTGTTTATTTGTTATCCTATCCGTCATCAAACAGAATGGTGCTCACGGGGTCTGCACCGTGATAGTCACATATATGATTTGCAGTATTGAGATGTGTAACAGTGTAAAATCTTTCCATATCCTTTCATATGTTTCTTTTTTTTTTTTTTACAAACCGCCAAGTCACCATCTGGAACAATACACAAGCATTTTATTTGAACAATAACGTACACAAGTATAGATTATATACTGTACTGGTTCTATTTACCATTGTGCAGACACAATGACGAAAAGGCCACATTTTGGATTAGATTGGATAAAAAAATAACAATTTCCTTACATTCTAACATTTTGTATGAACCAACACATTTGGCTTATACATAAGCAGCTAGTAAGATGATAAACGGATACTTTAATACAAAAACCACTCCTTCCTTTACTGTTGTGAAAAACAACACGTTCGTGCTGCTTCAACAAACATGACGCTGTAGGTTCAGTTCAGTTTTTTTGTCCAGTCTTGGCTCAACCTTGAGGGTGTTTTAGTCCAGACATTTCCATGTTTAAGTCGCTCTGGATAAGAGCGTGAGCTAAATGCTGAAAATGTAAATGTTACACAGCTACCAATTTAGGAAGATCACCCATTTATGTATTTACACAATGCATCACAATATGAACCCTGTCAAAACAGAGTAACTTAAGCTAATTCTCCATGACTCATTAAATGTATGTGTACAAAGCTAATGCGCTGGTGCTTTTGTAAATAATACATCAAAACTGATCTGTTAGCTGTCATGTGATGTTACATTTCCTACAAAATAACCATTTGATTTGATGACATTTATTCTCACTTATCCCTGGTTCCACTGCTTCCAGGTTGTGACCAGGAAAGGCTGACACCTCAGTTCTCTTCCCAAGGTGCATCGCTCCCGAGCAATGATTTTAATGCAGATGGTCGGCGGTCGGCCTTTGGGGGCCAGTTGTTCTGCGACACTGAAACGAAGACCACATTCTGAGGGCAGGAGCGAGTATTGTGTGTGTTGTTCCAGAGCTGCTGCGTTAGTTGATGAGCTGATCTGAAGTCTGATGGAGTCCTCATCCACCAGAGATAAGTCTACAGGTAAGACAATAAATGCATCCTGCAGACGCTGGCCAGGGCTGCATTTAATTTTCGTAGACCAGCAATACTCCCCTGGTTCTTCTGCACGAAAAACAAAACCAGAACATACCAGGTTAACACATGAAAAAAGAATGTGCACTCAATGATTATAGTATTGTCTAATTTACTAAGAAAAACGAGTTTTGTATTATTGTAGATAAGAATAGTTTTATTTTGTTTAGGCTGTCTAGGAAGACATGTAAAAGAAAGTCATTAGGGTTTAAACGACAAAAAAAACATCTGCCTGAAGAATTGTCATATCTCTATATCAAAGAAGTAAAAGCAGTTTAATAAAAATCCAGTGAAAGCTCATAATATTTTTAAAGAGTGAGAAGGAAAATAGACTTGAACTAATGAATGAGACCCTCGAATACAATACGCAACTTCAGTAAAGTAACCGTACAGAACTCTACAGCTTTAAAAAAGTTTTCGTCTGCTTTATATAATGTTCTAAAGTAGCCAAAGCAAAGAAGTCTTTATAGCAAATGTAATGATAAGTCTGGAAGTGATGCATCCTAATGTTCTAGGACAGACCATTTTTATTGATTTTGTTATAATAAATAAGAAAAAATGTGCACGATGCCTCACCTGCATGTGAGTCTTTGAAGCGAACAGTCAGCTTCTCCTTCAGCCCCAAAACTGCCCCGTAAGTCAGTGCTGTGCAGCGGAGGGTGCAGGTAGATGGTAAATCTACATCGGCAGGAATCTCTCTGAGGACGTCATCTTTATCACCACAGTCCCACAAATCGTCTTGAGCAAACAACAAAGCAAGCAGAGAACACACAGTTCCCCACCTCAGCCAAAAAGATCTGACACACGCCATTCTGTGTGAGCTGAATCAGAGACGAAGCAAATCACTCTTCTTTATTCCTCTATCCGTCTGGATGTGGCGATTGACCTCTTTTTTCCTTGCTTACCACTTCACGTTTCTTCAATATGAACAGCTAAACCCACGCTGAACCCATCTTTCATTGCTTTTTGATGCTACACTGTCGGAATAGAAGTAAAAAAAAAAAAAAGAATCAAAAGAACGAGCAGCAGCAGAGGAGTGTCCAACAAGCTGCAGTTCTGAATGGTACAGCTAGGCGTGTTTAACAAAGCAATGCCAGCCAGCTCCAGGAAAAAAGCTCTCTGCCAAGCTAAGGAAAAGGAAATACAATATTCCACAGTGCTTTAATTAACAGCCTCTTTTAATACAGCTCTCATGAAGGGTCTCTAAAGGTGAGACTGCTAACACGTAGCCATACATTAATAACTGCAAAAAATCACATCTAGTTTTGAAAAGGGTTTATTTAATAAAGATAATGAAAAAGTACACACAGTTTATTTAAATGTACACTTAAATCTAGTACATTTAAATATATTTATATATCTTTATGTTATGTATTTTGTGATTGTGTGCATATATATATATATATATAATCTGGCATTAGTACTGCTTAATGTGTAACAGAATATTCATAAACATTGTGTAAATGTATGACAGCAGCATATATATATAAGCAAAAACATCTGATTAAAAATATGTTAGTATACAGATAACCTGCATTACATTTACATGCATTAAATATCAAATGTTAAAAAGTAAAACCACTCTCAATACACGTGGTGAGAACAATTCACTTTAAATGTGAAAAAAACACAATAATTACAAAGTAAGTAAAAGGAAATGTTAAAGAAACTTAATGAATGGTAGAAATAGTAATAAGCCAATTTAAGGTTAAAAAAAGGGGCACTGGATTTATTCTCATATAGGAAGTATCCAAATTGTCTAAACTGTAGCTCAGAGAATCAAACCGACATATTTCTTCTAATTTGATACATTTTGGGCATGAAAGTTTTTCTAGCGAGGCAGTGAAAGAACGCCAGCTTGTGTGCCAGTGCCGAAAAGCTATAAATCCAAATCATATGCCTCTAGTACAGAAGTAAAGAACTAAAAGAGGTTAAACTGCAGTTCTGATGAAAGTCCGTGTCGCTGTGTTAACACTTTAACAGTGTTTATTTGAAAATGTGAGGCACAGTCTGGGAAAAGTCTGGCATGTCTTAGGTAGCAGCAGCGCTCACATATTTGTGAGGAACACTCAGTAGCTGTTATTTAATACTTCACCAGACTCCAACTATGAATCTGTAAAACAGTAATGTGAAGCTAATTAAAGTGATTTATTATTTCTGTTTAGCCTATCCTGAAAATACTGCGGTGCAAGCATGCACGAGGAAGTGCAATTAATTTACCCCAGACATTCTCTGTTAATGAACTTGCAGTGCGCCGTAAAGCTGAGTTAAATCTAGGAGCACCATCAGGCAGTCCACATTTAACATATCGATGACATGATGGGTTTTAGTGTCAGTGAAAGACTTGCATGAACCAAAGAGGTAGGGGGAGGTGTCTGGGACCAAGTATGGGACCTATCACGGATTAGGAGCCTGTGGGTTGTCACCATGGCTGCAGCCACATTCGCCCGTGAGGAAGACGGGGTTAATGACAAGGGAGCTTGTTTCATCTATGTACATGAATGGCACATTGTCTTGGCGAGTTGCCTCACAGCACGGCTTCTGGAAAACAACAGAAAGAAGGAATTCTTACGTTTTACAGCCACTCGTAAAAGGCGATCTCTTGGCAGCTACTCAGATTGGTCAGCTTCCAAACTAGACAAGCGTAACCGCGGCTTATTTACTCGGCCCCACTCGCAGTGTCATCTAGTTCTTGTGTCAATAGCACAAGGCTACCTGTGACATTTATCTGAAACTATATGCTTGGTACTGCTTTTCTTTTTAACTCAATTCTAGACATTAAAAAAACCTTTAGAGAAATACTGGTGACCTTGCAGAGACAGATTCATGTTAGTACGCTGGACACCTGCTCAGACAAAGCACTGATACTATTCTATGAAATTTATGTGCTAGGGACATTCTCACAGACCACCTAAATAAAAAAAAAGTTTATCAACACTGAGCAGCATTCATAGTTTTAACCAACCTGCGGTGTAGGATCCGAAGCTGAGGGATCATCTTCTGGGCAGTGAACTTTGCCTTGTTGGTCACACACACCGCACTGGATGTAGGTGACGCTCTCAGGGTAGATGATCCACTTATCCCAGCCTAGATCTAACAAATAACATACAGTTATCACACATTTTCTTGTACAAATGAACAAATGAATGACATCAGAAATCAAACTTACAAATGTTATGTGACAAAAATATTACCTTTAGTGAAAATCTGAGTTGCAAACCTGCAGCACTGCAGTACAGTTGAAGACCCTGTGCTAGAGGATGTGTTGTTTTCTACACAATAAAGTAAAAGTACACGATGAGATAATCAGATCAAATGAAATTTAAAAAATGAAGACGTTCCTCACCTGCCACGTTGAGGCGTGTAACCTCAGAATCTTTGGTGCTATTTAATGCGTTTGTCCACTGCGCTCGAATTGAAACCATCTGGTGAACGAACACATGGGGCTCAGTTTGCAGATTCAGAGAGTCCAGTATGACCTTACGGATGCTCTGCAGCGGTTCTCCCAGACATCTGAGAACATAGAGAATTCAAACCTAACATATGACAGACCATTAAAAAGCAACATAAAAAGGAATCACTACCATAAAATAAAATAAAAACTTTAGGATAATGAGTTGTGGATTTTTTGATGTCAATAATTCATAAAAAGTTTTGAGGCAACACAGTTCATTCCAAAATGTATTAAAGGTTAAAGATGTATCTGATTTACATGTACCTTGAGAACGGCATGTAACAGCAATCCAAATACTTCAGTAATGGGACACAGATCTTCATTCACTAGGATCATTAAAAGAATGGCTTGTACGCCTTCCAATAAATGTTTAGAACGGCAGAGTTAACAAGCTTGCCTTGACTTTGACCTTAAGATCGTAACTCGCATCAAATCTGTATTATTACGCTTCATAACCACACAAATACAACTCCAAAAATGGGCCGCTTGCTTTATGTGACATTCATTCAAGTTTCTGGAGTTCTTTATTCTATTCAAAGTAAATTACAATGCTGGTTTGGGATTAACAATACAATTTAATGTTTATAACAAGAAAAGAAAAACATTTTGCAAGCATATCAGTGTAAGCATATGTCTCACTTACTAGATATGATTGAGCAACAAAGAAATTTGAAGGATCAACCTAATTTCTTTCAGATTTTGACCTGATCAAAGAGAAATGCTCACCTGTTGGTCCTGATGATGGGAGAAGGGTGTGCATCCTGGGTTTCTTCGACTGACTGACGAAGGACAGATGCTTTTCCAAGCTGACAAGCAACCAGGACAAGAGACACAGAAAGCAGGAGGGACATGTCTGCCAGGAACGGTGGGTTTCAACGTATCAGAAAATGTGTGGTTTAGTCAGAAGACTTCTTTGTTTTGGTCCCTGGATGAGAAAGAAGCCACTTGGTCCAATTGAAGCTATGTGGAGCAAAGGAAGTAGGTGTTGTTTCTTATAGCCTGGGAAACCTGCGCTTTATCTACTCATAGACCAGGCCCGGCCTTGGAATACTCTACATTGTTTTCATTTTTAACAACTGGGAGATGGTAAGAGGGAGGAGAGCTAGATGAGAGAAGGAAGAATTGAGGAATACATCTTTAGTTTTTTGAATGGGACAATAACTTATTGTGTGTGGTACGTCATAGTAAAGATGATAAGCTTTCCTTCAAGTGCAGGTGCATGCAAAACAATTCCAACAAGCTAACAATGGACACAAAAATGTGGGATCGAGGTTTATCTTACCTTGACAATCGTAGGCGTGCCATACAGAGTAAGAGGTTTTCACCTAATTGAAGATCACATCATGACTGAATGTTTAAATATCACCATTACAATGGCACATATGAATCCAAACTCCCTATTGCTACCGGAGCTTTAAACTTAATTATGTTTTTTACCTGATGGCTGTCTGGATCAATATGGTCCCCTTACAAAAATGACTAATTAACAGCAGAGGGGAGTAAAGGGGAATCCATTGGCTCATTTCCAAACAGATCGTTCCTGAGATTATAAAAAGAGTTACGTTTCTTTATTCAGATAGTTCTGTGACTTTACAGACTTATGATTACGTGCAGAGCAGCACAGACTGTAAGAATTGTTCCAGCAGATCACTAAGTCTTACTGCAGTGAGAAGAGCCCTGATCTAACCACAGCCATCAACTCCCAAACATGCTGGCAGCACATTAAAGCAATGAATCTATCACTAAAATGTTTTCTTTTTTTTCCACCTGCCATCCAAGGACAGATGTTTTACAAATGCAAGGTCAAACAAAATGTGATGTCACCCGGACGAGTTTAAAATCCTAGAAAGAGTCTCAGACATTTGTAATGTTCACCTAAGACATGACTATGCTTGATAACACCACATAGGTCTAGTGTATATTCTGTTGATGGGTTTCTTTTGAAACGTCTGCATGGGCAGTTCAGCTTGCACCGTCACTGGGCTTGGCAAGTGAGAGGGACAATTATTTCAACTCAGTTTATTTTAAGACATGCAACTTGAACTGTAAGACTACAAATGCATGTAAGGGTGCACATACTTGGAAGACCTGGAGCTATACCAATCAGCTTGCCATCCAGGTCAGTAAACATGAGCACAGCAGCAACACTTAATTTTCATCATAGTAAGAACTGCTGTTCTTATAACTCAAGAGCATCACGTTAAATGCGAGTCACTGAAAAACTGTATCCTCAAAAGACCCCAGAATGCATTTTTAGAGAAAAAGCTGTAACATTGTCCTTGAGTACTGAAACCTCCCTAATACTTCTGAGAATAAACCCTTCCCATAGAAGATATTTTCAGTTTTTGATAAATGCTGCATCTTGCAGGTGGAAAACCACAGCAAATGAGCCAGCTGTCTCACAGCTCATTGTGTGAAGATGCTGCCCAGACCTTTTATTTACAGGCAGCTCAAACGTCAATGTAAACAAAATTACAGGCTAACTGGCTGCTAACTGGCTGCTAAAAGTAAAACTCAGAAAGATGTAAACAGGAAACGATAAGCTGATTGCAGATGTCAACAACTTGCAGATTGGACCTCTCCCAGCCTAGTCAGATCTGATTGTGGCTTCTGTGGCATCTAGCATACAAAAGAGTGTATACCGCAGCTGGAGAGGAGCCCGAAACTGCAGCACAGTCCACATGTCATTTTACAAGGGAGACAGGAATTGTGATAATAATATAGTAATTATAAAGATGATTCTTTTAGATCCTGATTGGTTTACTTCACACTGGAATGTGAAGTTCACCATGATTCCACTTGCCCATAATTACAGTGCATACAAAGTTACTCAACCAAACAAGCAACTGAAATAGGCGCAGGGTTCTTTAAAAGGTTCCCATTAAACTATTTACTGGGCTCTTGTGTGACTAACATAAACACAACCTCTCAATGCTACCTGGACCAATCAGGAATCTTAAGCCTGAAGGCAGGGCATTGATAATCCCAGATTATTTGACTCTCATTGATGAATTTGAGCTCAGCTGGGTTTGGCATGTGAGCACATTTTGTGCAGGGTTCTGCCACTGTTGATGAGGATTGCTTCTATGTGTATCGGTAATGTGTTTACTAATGATGATGTGTTATAATCATAGATGTATGGTTTTTGTGAACTCTTATTGTGTTTCTGTGACAGTTTGACGACTGAGAGGGAAATGGGATGTGGAGCTACCAAGTCTGAACCCACAAATCTGCAGCTGAGAAAATGTGATAAAGGTAAATTGCGTTTTAATCAGGATCTGTAGATTTAGTATTTTTGGATCTGTTGCGGTGAAACATTAAAAAAGTTTTAAATGTTTTTGCATAATGGCCAAAGCAATTTTCTTTAAAGCCAATCTAATATGTTTCTTACCTGCCCCTGAAGTTAAGAACATCACTTCACTTACTCTTCATCTTTCTTTTCATCTATAGACTCCTTCAAAATAAATTTGACCAAATAGTTTATTCATTCTTAATTTTCATATTTCATATAATCATTCATCTTTATTTCCCTGCTTTCTTTAGCAATGACCTCAGTCCCAGGTAATAAAGAATAAAAGTTCTTTGGCTACATAATAGTTTACTGTGATTACTAAAACATGAATGAAATAAAATGTTTTTACACCTCTAGCTGCAACAGGTAAGTTTCAGTAGGTTAACATAGGTAGGTGATAGATAGTACATATATATTAGTACAGCCTTAAATCCTAAATTTAATTTAGTCTTAGAATATAAAAATGATCCTTTTTAAAAAATAACAGTAATATCTACTCATAGTGTTTTGAGAGACTAGTTCGTTCGGTCATCACAGGCCGTCATGATTGAATCAGGTTCTCTGGACCGACCGTGTTGGTTTCCAGCTAAACATGAACCGATGGCACCTCAAAGCAGAACATTGAGTTGATTTCCTATCTGAGTAAATGGACAGAATCAGAATGTCTCTCACCATCATGCACAGCGATGCGAGCGGCTCTGCTCATCCAGCGCTGGTACAGGCAGTACGTGGCTCGGCTGGAAATTAGACGTCGATGCACATGGAACATTTTCCAGTCGATCGAATACGCAGGGGAGCAGGACCAGATCAAGGTGAGTTCATGAACCAAGCATTCCAGAGATGAGAAATAGATCATTAACAAGTCTGGAAGAAATAGTGACGCCAGGTGGTATTTGTTGAAGTAAAATTTTGTTAATTCCAATCAGACGTGTGAGGAACGCCTTTATTTTTTCCCAGTTGTACAATTTCTTTGGCTACCTCATGGATCACTTCACTCCAGCCAGCAGTGAAAGTAAGAATGATGTACTTATGTATATTTCAAATGCATTTGTTATGCAAAGCATGCTTTAAGAAAGCAAACGACTCCCTCAGGAAAGCTGATCTCCCACATATTTCGTGAGAACGAGGCGTTTCAGGACGCCGAATGGGAGCGATACTTTTGCTACAAGAACATCGAGGTGCCCGATATGTACACTGGACCACGCCTTACTTTTCCTCTGACCGTCAGCAACGTCACCGAACTGGTGGAGGCCTTCAAACACAAACAAGTAGGACCATCCATGTCAGACATGGACACATGGTTATCCTCCATTGAAGAGTTATTGTGAATCACATCCTACATGTGCTGGTGTGCTTTAGGAACATGACATGACTGCATGTGTGTGTGTGTGTGTGTGTGTGTGTGTTGTTCCCAGTAGCAGCTCCACTCACGATATGTCCTCCAGCTCCTCGGAGAAACTTGGAGAGTGCTGCGAGTGCTGCCAAACATTAACGCGGTGTCGACGTGCCACAGGAAGGAGATCACTATCTGTGGTGAGAAGACCACTATAAACCGGTGTCGCACCAATAACAAACAGACGCCGTTCTTCTACGTTCACCCAGGTCTCCTCAGAGTGTTATGTCGTTAACATTGGGTCACAGGGCACCTGCGCCACCTTCCTTTCTGATTAAGAAGAGCCTCAGTCTAACACTCTCCCTGATCTCCGGCAGATCGAATCCCCAACCACGAGTCACCCGTGTTACTGTATTAATGCAGTGTTAATACACATTAATACACTATAAAGTCGCCATTCTTAGAGTGGAACAGTTGTACTGAGCCTCAAGTGATAATTCACCTCTAATTTCTGCTGTTTTCCCATTTGATTTAAAATAATTGCAAAATCATATTTCTGTCGTAAACAGGTGACCTGCACGGGCAACTCGAAGACCTCCTGTTGATTTTTTATAAGGTATCAAAGGCATATTTAATAATCATCTATGAACACAAGTGTTCGGTATGTAGACAGCCCAGTCTCTCTCTCTCTCTCTCGCCCAAGAACGGTTTGCCGTCACCCAAGACTCCGTACGTCTTCAACGGAGACTTTGTGGATCGGGGAAAAGACTCCATTGAGATTCTGCTCATCCTGTTCGCCTTCAAGCTGGTCTATCCAAGCGATGTCCACCTCAACAGAGGGAACCACGAAGACCACATCGTGAATCTGAGGTACGTGGACGTCATTTCTGTTCACTTCATTTACACAGGCTGATCAACAAGTCTAATCTTGTTTTACGTGCTGGCCTTTTTTAGTTAGATCCCTGTTAAAACCCCCTGGCCCATTTCGTTCTAGGTACGGCTTCATTAAAGAGGTCCTGGGGAAGTACAGGGTAAGTGCCTCGCTCCAAAGAATAACTTGTGAAAATGTTGAGCTGCTAAATGAGGGATAATTCTTGTATCTCATCTATTATTAGTCAGCTAAGCCGAGCTGCGGCTAGTGAAAGCCCGGCAAGCCTAACATATGAGATGGGTCACTTACGCTGACCCTAGGGATTATAGGATTAGAAAGCCCTTGCAGGTCCAAGAAAGTTCATTCGGCTGGCTTACATGTGTTTACAGTAAAAAAAAAATTATAATAGAGCGTGGCATACACCAGCCAAAACATTACGACCATCCGATAAAAACAGCCCATATTAGAGTTCCATGTGACCATCAGTGAGAAGTGGTCCTGTCGGGACCCTGACCAGGATGAAGCTTTTGATGGATATAGTACTTTACTGAGCGGTTAAATCCTGGATGTTTACACCGCAGGTTTACGGTAAGAAGATCCTTAAGCTGCTGCAGAAGATCTTCAGCTGGTTGCCCCTGGCTACGGTGATCGACCAGAAAGTGCTGATCGTGCACGGAGGAATCTCTCGAACCACTGACCTCCAGCTCGTTGCCGATCTGGACAGGCACAGGGTGAGTTCTCGTGATGTAGCAATGCTCAAACACCCTAACCAGTCTCTCGGCCACGCCCGTCTCCTACAGGTGTAAATAATTATAATAAAAATACTGAAAACGTATCCTTATCGTGCGTGTCAGTACGTTTCAGTGCTGAGGCCCCAGAAGCGCCAGCGCCAGACAGCAAAGTCCTCAGACGAGGAGCGCACTAGCGCCACCAGCAGGAGACGCGTTCGCTCTTTGACAGTCGAGCGCCGCCCGCCACAGGTATACGCCACCCGGGCAAGTCCCTCCGTGGAAGAAGAGCTTCAAGAAAGAAGGAGGTGGGCGGGGCTCAGCGCGTCCTGCGATAGACTGAGCCACCACTCAGCAGACTCAGACTCTGACCTGGAGGCCCCGGAGGCCCCGGAGACGGACGCGGACGAGTGGAAACAGGTACGGCGGCACCGTTAGCCAGCTAGTGACATCACAGCCGCGGCTATTACATCCAAGCACCTTCTTCACAGATAATCGATCTGCTCTGGAGTGACCCCATGCCCCAGAATGGCTGCATCCCGAATGAGGTCAGAGGCGGCGGCTGTTACTGGGGGCCCGATGTCACGCAAGAAGTGCTGGACCGCCACGACCTGCAGCTCCTGATCCGGTCACACGAGTGTAAACAGGACGGCCACGAATTTTGCCACAATCGCAGGGTCAGAAACACACACCAGTCAGGGTCAGACCCAGTCGACGGCAGGGCTGAGATCCGAGCTCTGATCGATGTTGTCGGTTCGTTCAGGTGCTGACCATTTTCTCGGCGTCCAACTATTACGAGGTGGGGAGCAACAGAGGAGCCTATATCAGACTGGGGCCGGACCTGTACCCCCACGTCATCCAGTACCAGGCCAGCAGATCCACGAGAGAACTGACTCTGAGACAGAGGTGACCACACATGGAATGCAGATTGTTTATACATGCACCTATACAAAAAAGCTTTCATGAAGATCACAATACTCAGTCACCTCACATTGAGAAGGTCCTGGGTTTGATTCTTCGGGCCCACCACCAAGCAAAAGACATGCCACGAGATCTATTGGAGACACTGAATCATCCTGTAGGTACCTGTGATGGACCGACAACCCATCCTGGGTGTTACTGTGTGCCTTGTGCCCGTTGAAGGGCTGGGACAGGCTCCAACACCCCTACTGACCCTGTTTAGGATACACGGTTTAAGAAAATGAACTGAACTGTATGTAAAGGTGTGTGTGTGTGTGTGTGTGTAGTGTCGGTTGGACTGAGCGGTCAGCTCTCAGAGCCCTGAGGGAACAACTGTTTGCCCACAAGTCAGAACTCATCAGCGCCTTCCAGGGGTACGACGCCAATCACACAGGTACGTCATACTGATAGCTCATTTATTTCAGGTAGAAACTTCACGACATGGCGACCCAATTCTTTTATCAGACTCACTTTTATTGTCATTTAACCAGGTACAACCAAGTATAAAATAGAAGAAGAAACTGGAATAGAATAGGTAAAAATGAACTAAGATAAAGTATTTAAATATTTACTCTCCAAGTATTGTATAAGAGAGAAGATAAGCCTTTATTAGTCCCACAATGGGGAAATCCACCAATTGACTTAAGTTTAAGTCCTAGTCAAGCGGTCAACCAGCCTGGTTCCTGGTAAGATCAGAGGATAAGGTGTTTAGTCTTTAAA
>JAYDZF010000012.1:1096596-1107641 GCA_034509105.1 Microcambeva barbata
GGTTCAGTGGTTTGCCTCCGGCTTCCCTCTCTCTCTCTCTCTCTCTCTCTCTCTCTCTCTGTCAGTCTGACTGTCTCTCTCCACACACACACTCACACACACACACACTCTCTCACTCACACACTCACACACACACACTCTCTCTCACACACACACACACACACACACACACACACACTTTAAGGAAGTCCACTCTCGCCGGGCCGTGAAGCAGAGAGCAAACGTGTGATTTTCCCCGAATGTTTTCTTTCCGTTCCGGGGGCCACTGCGAGGGCCCCGCCCAGAACCCGCGCTTTTCCCTCTGAGCAATGATGTCATTTCCTGCGCCGCCCTTTCCTCCCCGGCTAACCCAAACAAGGCGGGAATGAATGCGCTTGTGTGAAGGTTCCGGGCGGAGGAGCGGCGGGTTTCACTCCAGCTGCCCCTGTGATCGATATTAAGGAGGCCGGTGCTGCCGTTAGCGCCCCCCACCTGTCACCGCCAGAGGAACGCCGAGGTGCTTCATTCTGGAACACTCTGGAACCCAGTGTCCATGTGGGTTTCCTCCTACAGTCCAAAGACGTGCTACCAGGTCGATCAGAGACACTGAATCGTCCTGTAGGTACCTGTAATGGACCGGCGCCCCGTCCAGGGTGTTACTGTGTGCCTTGTGCCCGTTTGAAGAGCCGGGATAGGCTCCAGCACCCCCTACAGACCCTGATCAGTATAAGAGTTTAAAGAGAACGGAGATGAAGGACACGAACGTCATTATTTTAATCGTCCCGTCCTTTAATCACCACCGGGTGAGCCTCCATGGTCCACGGAACGGAAAGGGTTAAGCCCCGGGGTCGGCTGAAGGGGGTCAGTGAGGAGCGACGGCCCTCGGGAACGGGTCCTCCTTCCTCCACAAGAAACTCAGCCTCTCCTCGCCCCCCCATACCCCCCCCCCCTCTCTCTCTGAGCCTCGTTCATCCAAAACATGGAGGCAGGGCAAGGGAGGAGGGCGGCCGAACGACAGGCGGAGGAGGAGGAGGGGGTGAAGGAGGAGGAGGAGGAGGAGGTGAAGGAGGAGGAGGAGGAGGAGGTGAAGGAGGAGGAGGAGGTGAAGGAGGAGGAGGAGGAGGTGAAGGAGAAGGAGGAGGAGGAGGAGGTGAAGGAGGAGGAGGAGGTGAAGGTGAAGGAGGAGGTGAAGGAGAAGGAGGAGGAGGAGAAGGAGGAGGTGAAGGAGGATGTGAAGGAGGAGGAGGAGGAGGAGAAGGAGGAGGAGAAGGAGGAGGTGAAGGAGGAGGAGGTGAAGGAGAAGGAGGAGGAGGAGGAGAAGGAGGAGGAGAAGGAGGAGGAGGAGGAGGTGAAGGAGAAGGAGGAGGAGGAGGAGAAGGAGGAGGAGAAGGAGGAGGAGGAGGAGAAGGAGGAGGAGGAGGAGGTGAAGGTGAAGGAGGTGTCGAGAGATGATGTCGGAGAACGGCGGTCCGCGTCGGCGGGTTTTGTTTGCGCAGCGCGTCACAGGAGCGGCGAGCACACACACACACACACTCACACACACACACACACTCACACTCTCTCTCTCTCACACACACACACTCACACACACAAAAGAGATGTAAAACAAACGGCGGGGCACGCGAGAGGCCGGCGAGAGGGAGCCGCGGGCTGAGAGAACACAGGGCAACATAATCCCGCACGTCCATTTCTCTCTCTCTCTCTCTCTCTCACACACACACACACACACACCCGTCACGTCAAACTCGAGCGCGCGTTTCTGCGCCGTTATCTCAGGATCCGATCAGGACACACTTTATCCTCCGACGTCTAAAAGCCGAGGCGGGAACAGGACGTCAAGAAAAAAAAAATCCTTCAGAGTCGAGCAGTAACGAGAAACATCTGTACGGGCCGGGTCGCTCTGGGTCCCTCACCCCCCCCACCCCGCCCAGTTCTGTTTCCTTTAACCCTCGCTGCCTCGTTCTACCTCACCCCGCCGCCCGCGTTACCCCTCTGCCCCATCGTCTAGGATTCGGCCCGTGTGGACGTCATACAGGGGTCGGACAATGAACCTGAAACACCCATCTATCGGTATGGGGCCGATGCGGCGTCCGATTCGTCTTGGGGACGACGTCTACGAGTCCCGCACAGCGGTCGGAGGGATCTGAAGCCGTTCTCCTTGCAGGATAGTGGCCGGGTCAGTAGGTGACGCTGGTGGCTCACGATCCGTCACGAAGCCGCGCACCGACGGTTCAGCCACACTGAAACGACAGGCGTTTCGGCTTCATTGTCCGACCCCCACACACCCCACAGAGACCCCGGTGAAGAGAAGTGGTTCCGTGTCGAGGGCCCGTTCTTACCTGAGAACCCCACAGGGGCCGAGTGTATGGCTCCGCCCGCTTCAGTAGACGTGGCCGCCGGGTCCGGAGAACCTGCCGAGGAGAGAAGAGCTCATGAACATTCAGTCGCGTATCAGGTTCATGATTTTTAGTTTATTTTTTTTAGGAATCTATCTGGAACAGGAGGGCGGAGACGCCGGGGGGGGGGGGGGTATGGGCTTTGATCCTCCTCGGTCACCGCTTGAGGATTCGGGCCGGGTCACCGCGGAGGTGGGTCTGTCGGTCCTAACGTGTCCCTGGGTCCGAGTGAGGGGACGCGAGCACGCGCCGTTCTGTTTTGCGGGCCCTTCCAGCGACCCTCGACGAATGAAATATAATGTCAATACCTCTGATGTGTGTGTGTGTGTGTGTGTGTGTGTGTGACGGTGGTAGGAATATACAGTTTGGCAGGATACACTCCATCAAGCCAAAAACAATGAGGGAGACAGGAAATGGCCTCAGCCTTGAAAGCTGTGTACAGTAAATTTTCTAAATGGCATGCCAGCAGAGTGTGTGTGTGTGTGTGTGTGTGTGTGTGTGTGAGCGAGACTTTGTTCTAGCTAGGAACAGGACTTTCTGATGTTTCCATAGCGATCAGTGACGGCTAATTATACATTCCATTGAGAGTATATAAACACAGGCCGTCCCGCCCACCGGCCCCGTCGGCCAATCGGGCGCCCCGGCCGTCAGACGAGCGTGTCATTAGTTAAACGCGGGTTCGAGGAGCTCCGCCGTCTGTCCGCTCTCGATCCCGGGCGTCTGGAGCCCGTCTGACGTCCGCCGCGGACCTCCCGGACAGGACGGGCGGGGTTCCCGTGTCTCACCGATCCTAAAGCGTGAACGAGTGAGGAATTAAAGTGTGTGTGTGTGTGTGTGTGTGAGGGTCTGGTGTCTCTATAAGCATCAGCTGGAGCGCCAGCGCTAGGTCAAGCCGCGGTCAGGCTAATGAGATGCACAGCCAAACCTGAGACTCACTCCCTGACCACAAAGAAAAGAGAGAGAGAGAGAGCGAGGGCGAGAGAGGTTCAAACACAATGAAAAAGATCTATCTCTCAATAGTCAAAACTGCACGTTCAATTATTTTATATTATTATTATTTATTATTCGTTTTAATTTATTATTTATTACTTATTGTTATTTTATATTATAGTTTTTAATGTCCATGTGTGTTTTATTTTTCATTATTATCATGATGCTGCACACTCTGTTTCGGCTGTCGTGCTTTAGAAATAAAGTAAATAAATTAACTTTAAATAAAAGTTATATAAAGTATAAAGTTTCCTTTTCCACTATTTATTGTTACTTGTACTAGTAATCGTCTTTTATTACCTTAAACAATCAGTGCTTTCCTTTTATTCATGGAAGTAGTGGTAAAACTATGTCCTTGTTAAGACACGGTAGCGTCGGCGCCCCCTGCTGTTTAATGTGAACGGCGATTCGATATGAATCGGCTCCCCGAACGAGCCGATCGGTTTGGATTCGTTCTGAATCGGTACATCCCCGGTGACTGCGTCATTCTTTACGAGGGTGTTACCGGGACCTTGAGACACTAGGGGCGCTGCACACGGTGTACAGGTACGCCAGTCCATCAGAAGACATCAAACACCCGTAGGGATCCCTTTCATGTCCCTTATTCCATCATGAACGTCCACTTGGTTCCGAGCCAAATCTAAAAACTAATAAATATGTATGTATATAAATGTGTGTGTGTGTGTGTGTGTGTGTGTGTGTGTGTTTAAATAGGGAAGAAATCAAAGCCCAGTGCAGTGGGGTGCCGCTACGCTGCTCACCGACCAATTTATCTTTCTTAAAATACTCAACACGGTCCCGGACCGCCACCGGGACCAGGAGCACCGGGACCAGGAGCACCGGGACCAGGACCACCAGGACCAGGAGCACCGGGACCAGGACCACCAGGACCAGGAGCACCGGGACCAGGACCGGCGTCGGTCTGAGGGGCTCCTGCTCCCTTTGTGTTTTTCTTTGATTGCGGCTCAGACGATTGATATGCAAACGTTCGACACAAACACGCTGCCATTCACGCCCGGCTGCGAGGTGTGTGTGTGTGTGTGTGTGTGTGTGTGTGTGTGTGTGAGGGAGTTAGAGCAGACAATCGAATCACGGGTGAAAGAATATCTTTAGGTCAGTGACAGCCGACACAAAGCGTTAACAAAGAAGTCGGGCCGGGCTAAACGAAACACAGTCGGCTGCTTTTGTCCTATTAATATCACACACACACACACACACACACACACGGGCGAGTGTGTGCACGCACGCGTCTGCATAGAAACACAGCTGGGGCGACAAATGACTTCCTCTCAGCATGGTTATTGAGAGACACTCTCTCTTTCATAAACACACACACGCTCACACACACACACACGCTCACACACACACACACACACACACACTGTGGTGCAGTAATGGAAGAGGAGGTTTCCTCCTCAAACTGACCTTCCGCTATGACAGCATGGCACCTCGGTTTTATTCACACACACACACACACACACACACACACACACACACAAGAATCATGAGTCATTTGAAAAAGTATTCAGTAATTGAACAAACACACACACACACACACACACACACACACACACACTCTTTCCTTCGAACTCTATATGTAAACTATTATTAATATTTACAATTATGTTTCAATAGTCCAGCGAGCACAAATAAACAATTAAATCTAAAAGTATTGGGACGCCGCGTCTAATTCTGCATTTCGCTCCAAATAAGCAAGAGACCGGGATGCCAGATCCTGCGCATACGCGTCTTTCTTTTAACATTCAATCAGCCCTGGATATCAGACATCTGGGTCAATCCAAATCGTCCTGCTTTAGAACCCAACCAAACGAGGCCCCGGGCGTCCTACCAAAAGTCCGAAGACCAATCCAACGAGCCGGAGACCGGAGACGCCGAGAAGGGCCGCCAGAGACGCTTCAAACCCCCCTCGAGATGAATTCAGCTGATAAAACCCGGCTCCACAGATCTACCCCCCCCCCCACAACCCTGTGAGATCCACGTTTCCGCTTCCCTCTTACCCCCTCTAACCCGCCTCCCTGCCCCCTCTCTCCCCGACGGAGCCGTTATTCTTTATCAGAGCCGCCGAAAGCGTGCGCAGACGCCCCCTCCGCCCCCTCCGCCGGTGCCGGGTCAGGGAGGGTTTAGGCCTCGGCCCCCTCGCCATTCTATCACAGATGACTGGCAGAGGCGCTGCGTTTGGTCCGTAAATCAAAACACATCACCGGGCGTCTGCCTCGGATTACACACACACACACACACACACACACACACTGAGCTAAGTGAAGGCGTAATGTAAGAAGGAGAGGGAAATATTTACAAGCAGGACGACAGGTCTCTCTCTCTCTCTCTGCCGGGTCTAAACATTCGGATCATGAGCGCCCCGAGAGGAATTCTTGGGCGACTATGATCGGGGGCAGTTAAGCGAGGTGGGGTGGGGCGGGTCAGTGGTGACATACGCTTGTGCATCGTGTGAGAGGCTTAAACATTTTAGAGACGGGAACGTCCGAGCGCTACGTCTTAATCCGAGTCCCAGATATAAACGTTAAACCTCGAGCGGTGACCTGCGTTCTACGGGAACCCGAAGGAAGAACGGGTAAAAAGGAAGTAAAGAGGTTCTTACCCGGTGTCTTGAGGAGGTCGGCCGGGTATCGTGAGTACGGCGGAGGGGGGGATTCTGTTCGGAGAGAAAACAGCCCATGAGAAACGAGCAGGGTGAGATGGAGACTCGTGATAACAGTTGGCATTCATTTGAGCTGGGGGGGGGGGGCACCCTGTTTGTCTTATGCAGGGGTTCGAGGAAGGGGGGATCCGGCCCGATAGTGAACGAGTGAAGTGCACAGATAAACACAGAGCCGCTCGGCGCCAGGCCGAGAGAGAGAGACGGTGAGAGAGAGAGAGACAGACGTAGTGCAGCATGTGACTGCCGAGAGCAGGGCCTCACAGCACTCCGACATCATCCCACGTCTCCAAACGCCAAGGGTCCGGACGCCTGAAACCTTTAAAGGGTTAAAAATCCAACTCTGGGGCTACACGAAACCCAAATAAACCTCACGCCAAGATGAGCCCACGGTGTGATTGTTATAACGCCGAATAAACGAACCTTTTTATTACAGCCCATTATAAACATAAATAAAGATAAACTAGAACAATAAACATCATTCGGTGAGCTGGTGTAAATAAGTCGAGTATATAAAGCTCTTTAAATATGTGAGCGAGCTGTAGTGCAAAATTATACTCGTGATCCATCGAGCACATATGAAAGGAAACACGATTCCTTATTTATTTACTCGTCTCTAAATAATAACTGAAAGATATCAAGAAATTGGAATAATTCTGCTTTAGGAGAGCCTGGGCTGTTCGGCTGACGTTGGCCGTGTTGCAGCACAAGCTTATATATTACAAATATATACATTATTTATTCAATTCACCCGACACTGAGCACAGTTCTATATTACAGAACTATACTGCTTTATAGTTAGTTATTATTATGATTCCACCTGATACTAATGCTGATGATCGACTGAGTTTTTAAATGAATTTAAAGTACTATAAAGTAACAGAGATATATATCTATAACACCGCTGACGTAATAGGAGTTTGGTTATGTACATTTATTTACAAGAATGTCTCTGTATTAACAGAATGTGTTACTGAATGAAGTTTATAATGGCCGACATGCTCGGGGTTAAAAAAGCACTTGATCTATTCCCTTCGCTGGTTTCTCTTTAGTACACGGTGTGGATTCAGGTCGTTTTTAAGAGAAGGGCGGTCACGATTTGAATCAGGGAAATTTGGAGCTCTGGTCAGTCGGTGTCACTGGGGTAGGGAAGGACGTTTAGCACCTGCGTCGGTGAACCAATCAGACCAGAGCCGAAAGAGCATTTTGCATGCACTATTCTAATAAAATAATTTGTGTTTTGTTGACTCTATCTTCCACACGTGTGCAGGGATTCACGGCTGCATGAATGTACACTCACAAAATGAAGGAACCAGTCTGGTCGGGGCGACGGGCCTCCTTAAAGGTGCACCCAAGGATCCCCGGTGCATTCGAAAGATCCTTTGCTTAAAGTATACAACTGTTGTTACCCATAATGCAGCTCTGGTGAGATCTTTAGAGGTGCAGTGTGCACCACATGGACGAGCCAGATCAACCTACTTAGGGGATTTAAGCTTAAAACCATCAGGCTGGTCGGTGCTGACGTCCCATGGTCAACCAGACCGTGTGCTACAACGACACGGTGTGACCCTGTGCAATAAACATAACTTTAGCGGTGCCAGAATGAAAATTAAAACCTATAGGTGACGACGAGCTGTTCCGCCATACCTGCCACACCTGAGCTGATTAAATGAGGTCTTACCGGGTTCGCACAGGCGGCTCATGTGGTGGGGGTTGCAGCAGACGAGCTCTGGGTTGATCTTCCCGTAGGATTCACAGCACGGCAGGCGCTTCAGCTGCGACCAGTGGCGCAGGTCGGGCCAGCGGAACACCTTAAAGAGCAGCAGCGGGAGCGAGCAGGCGTCCACCCGGCCGGGGAGCATGAGGCAGGGGCTGCGCGCTCCGCCTTTCGACTCCACGGCCTGGAGCAGCAGCTCCAGCTGCTTCTCCTTGATCTTCTTCAGCGCCGAGTGTGTGAGCGCTTTCAGTTCGGCCTCGGTGTTCGCGCTGCCGCCGCCGGCCTTGGCCGCTTTGCCCATGCACAAGCCTCCGTTTGCTCTCCCGCCGCCGGCGCCTCCCGCTCCGTGCGCCCCGGTGTCCGCCGCCTCGTCCCCGTCGGCGTCGACGGGCGCGCGGCTCCTCCAGAGTCGCCGGACGAGCCCCGACCGTCTGGTCCTGAACATGCGCGACGACAAGCAGAGGATCTCCCGGCTAAAGAGCGAGCATGGCTTCCGCAAATCATGAAGCAGGTCCCGGGATCCGAGGCCAGGCGGCGCCGCGCAGTCCGAGAGACGGTGCAAGAGCTGGGCGCAGCAAAGGCAATCTGTACCATACGCCAGTCTTTAATTTGGTTTTCCACCCACTAAACTAAGCAGCGGATCATAAAAAAAAGATACTCAACCGACGCGACCCGGTCCGGTCCGGTCCGGAGTGTGCGCAGACGTGTGCTCGATTAACCCGAACGACAGCGACGGAAGTCGCATTAGAATAAAAAGTCGAACCGGCGCGTCTTCGATGTTAATCCACACACCATCCTAGATCCTCGGTCCAGATCGCTGGTTCGTCGGTCGGTTCTCTCCACCAGACAGTCCGTCCAGGTACTTAAAGACAGAGCAGACATGGTCCGAACATGTCTGAGAGAGACGGATCCAAAGAAAGCGAGGGCGCTCCGGTAAATCCACCGCCGAGCCAGAAACGAATCTCTCTCGGTCGGGTTGAAACGCTCTTAAGTGCGTTCCGTCGTGAGGATCTCGAGAAACTCGTTTTCAGAAGGGGCAGCCGTCGCCAGACGATCGAAAGAATCCAAAACGTACGACGCGTAACGCGCTTCGAGCCTGGAAGGACCACGCGGTGACCCGGAGTGTCGGTGCGCTCTCTCCGCGTCTAGCTCCGGGAATGAAGAGAAGCACACTCGCCTCTCTCTCTGTCTGTCTCTCTCTCTCAGTGTGTCTCCAGTGCGCATTGACACCCCCCCCCCCAGGTCACGTGGTTGTCTAGACACCATGTCGCTTAAGAAAAAAAGCGATCGTGTTGCGCAAACAGGAGATCAAGTAGCGCACAGGCGGCGACAGCGGCTTTTAAAGGTTACATTCCAGTAAAGTTTCAGAACTTATCGACGATAAGTGGACACGGTGATTATGTTAAAGAGACGTCGTAATCTACAGCCCCAGACAGGACGCGTCCTCCCGAGTCTGTCAAAACCGAGACGGACGATTTGTAACCCGGATGGTTTCGATCTGACAACGTTGCGAATCATTATAAACAGAAACTAAACGGCAGAGATGAACACGGGGCGCCTTGATCAGGCCTGGTACATGTTTAAATGGTGTAATTACCACGTGGATGATTAATCCAGAACAATATAGAACACATTGTTGTAAGCTTTATAACCAACAATAATAATAATAATAATAATAATAATAATAGATCTAACGTAATGATGGACATTACTTATACAGAGTACGTATATAGTGTTCAGTTGGCTGTAATAAATAGTGGGCCTGTGTCTGGGTATGTATAGTGAACTTATTCATACCCATAACACAAAGTTAAACTAATCTTAATAACCTGGGGTTAATAACTAGAACTACTAGTCCTATTCAGGCATGTACAACAACACTTCTAATAATATTAATAATAATAATAATACATATAAAACACATACATGTACACGTGTACATTGCACATTGAAACGAGCACGATCTGTTGAATATTATTTGATGTCGTTATTTGTTCTGAACAGAGAACATGTGAAATGGCGCCCTCGTCTGGTAGATTTGCTCCGCAGTTGATCATTCACAGGCCTCATTCCATTGCAAAACCTTGTAAACAAACGCGCCTCGGTGCCAAGAGAAGGCTTGTAGTAGGTAGAATTAATACGAATAATAATTATTAATATTATTTGTTCCTGCTCGAACACGAAACTCGGACTGAAACACTTTGACTTCATTAGGAGCAAATTTTCTCCCATTATTGACCACAATAAGAGAGAAAAAAAACACCTTGTATCGGCTCATTTTTTTTTTGCACTTTCATGCCCACTTTAATTTGACGCTCTCGACTCGAAGTGACGCTGGGCGGCGTCAGCGGGCAGACTGGGTGGTCCCACGCATAGCGCAGGGAAGGATTTAAAGCCTTTAATCCTCGCCATTCGAAAGCCTGTGAGGAATTTCAGGTTCTCCCTTCACCCCTCCCCCGGCACCCCTTCACTACCTGAGCCCTTTTGCTCGGACCTACAGACGGGACCGGATAGCCACGTTAGCATTAGCCACATACTCGCGGTGATGGAACAGGAGGCTCGGGGTCCCAGACGGGCGACGTGCACTCGAGCCGTGGAGCCAGTGAGACTTGCCCCGGGGGCTCCAACAGAAGGATCTGTAGCACATTGATAATGAGTGTGTGTGTGTGTGTGTGCGCTGTTCACGGAGCGGCCAGCGTGATGCGGTTTGGCTGCGCCGCCGTTCGGGAGTCGGGGAAGCCCCGCGTCCTTTAGTTACCCCCACCTCATTATTCCCTCACCCCCGCCCCCTGTCTTTTCTTTTTTGTAAATGACCCAGTCCGAGTCATTAGTATGCACATATATAAAAAAAAGAACCATTATACCGATTCCAAGGCCGGTCTGAAGTACCACAGACAACAAAGGACGCGACAGCGACACTCGGCTAACGTAGCTGACGTCATTAAGCCGACGCCCAGTCACGTGTCAGCAACACGCTGGAACTATTGAGAGGAACTAAACTCGACTCGGACGAAAATAAAATAAACTCAACAGTTCATCTTCTGGTCAGGATAGGTTGCCAGCTTATCACAGTGCAAACACACACACACACACACACACACACACACACACACACACACACACACACACACAATACAATCTGGGCAACTGAGGGTTAAGGGCGTTGCTCAAGGGCCCAGCAGTGGCAACCAGTCAGTAGTGGGATTTGAACATTTACATTTACATTTACATTTATGGCATTTAGCAGACGCTCTTATCCAGAGCGACTTACAAAAGTGCTTGTCAT
>JAYDZF010000012.1:1495987-1509158 GCA_034509105.1 Microcambeva barbata
TAAATTGAAGATGCTTAATTTCTCGAGCATTGCTATTGAACATTTTCACTCTTAAATGTCTTCAACACTTACAATGCTTTATAAGATTCAATACAGAACCCCTCCAGAGTTTGATTTAATACGCCCTTCCCCAGTGAGACCTTCTCTTCAGCTATTTTCCACAGATTTTTTATTTGGTTTGGGTCAGTGGACCGAAACTTACGTTTTATTCTGTATTTATTAGAACCTTTAAAATCCGGATCTACATCTTTGGATCACTCCAAACGTTACACAATGATGTTTCCTACACGCCGATGTTTCCAAACAAGGATCCAAAGGCTTCTGGAGAAAAACAGATCTCTAAATATCGCAGATCTTACAAGCTCCAGGACCAAAATTTTGGTATTTTAAAGAGTATAAAGTAAATAAAAGAATTCTTTTTGTATGCAAGTCAGACTGTAAGGTTGTTGGGAGTGACCTAGTCTCGGGTCCTTGACTCCTACCTGTACGGGTCCTCCGCCCAGCTCATCATCCAGCTGTGTAGCCAAGATAGCAGATGCTCCAATTTCATCCTGTGAGGAGTCCAGACCTTGCCTGTAGGAAATATGGCACTTGGTAAACAATTTGGATTGGATTTATTTATCACCTTTTTAATATCTCCTGCTCCACTTGGGACACCCAGGGAAGAGACGCCAAGGATACCGGCCATCCAAATTAAGCTAGCAAATAATAACCGAGCCCTAAACGGCGTGTAATCTCCTTATTTAATTATATAATCGACTTGTTATGGCTGTTAGCTCCCGCCGAGGCCACGTTAATTCAATGATTCAAAATTCTCAAAACTTCTGACCCGGTGTAATCACTGTAGAGCGAATAATCCCTTCCTCTCACCAGATGTAGATGATGTGTCCCTGTCGGCCTCCATGCCTGTAGTTGTAAAGGATGATGTAGCTGTCCCCACCGTAGAACTGACCATACGTGGACGGGTCAACGGGAACCTTATCCGATCCCTCAATACGCCAGATCTGTGGGATTGGGTTAATAATACATAGTACATTACCAGCCAGTTTACTACCAGAACACACACATAATACTCCCCCTTCGGCAAGTGCGCGGTCACCCGTGGCATCTTTTTACTTTTTACATTACGGGCTCGTTGACCACACAGCACAACTATTTGACCTAACCTGAATAAATGCCCGTTTGGGCACCAGGTCAGGTCAAAAGCACCACCCGAGATGCAAGATCAATGTGCGTGTTGACTACAGAATAACGTCCGGGCAACCTTGCTCAGGAGCCCAACATTGGAAATGTGTCAGGGATGGGGCTTGAACCACCGTCATTCTGATTAATAGTCTCAAGGATCAAGGAAACGTCTTTCGCATCACATGTGGAAGATGAGGTGTAACGAAATTGTGATCACAACGTCCCAGACACACCCAAAGAAGACTATAAATATAATAATAAAATATTATAAACATATAAGAGTGGAATATAAAATGGTAGTCTGGCACCTGAACCCCCGAGATACCGTAAGCGCGATAAAGAAATGACCCGGCGACCTGTTTGTCTCCGGCGCCGTCGTCGATCATGCCGTGCTGCGCCGCCATGGCGCTCGAGGTGTGAAGCGTCGAGGCGTCGAACGGCACCTTCTCGATCTTGGCGATGTGGTTGGACACGTACGCCGTACCCATGCCCTCCGTCTGGTCCACGTCGCGCCAGTTCTTGAAGAACTGCTTGAACAGGGGCGTCTCGCCCATTTCCGGGAGGATCTGGACCTGGGTGTGTTTCGGGTAACCCATCTTCGCGATGAAGCCGTTCGCCGCTTTCAGGGCGGCCTGGCGCTCCTCGACGTTGGCGTCCTTTCCTGTTCGGTGGAGGGATATTATATATAATACTTTAATGTACATCCTGGGTGGGGCGAGCTAGGTCCTCTCTGTTCTGAGTTTGTCCGTGTGGGTTTCATCCGGATACTCCGGTTTCCTCCCACAGTCCAAAGACATGCTACCACGTCGATCGGAGACACTGAATCGCCCTGTATGTACCCGCGATGGACCGCCGCCCCGTCCGGGGTGTCACTGTGTGCCTTGTGCCCGTTGAAGAGCTGGGATAAGCTCCAGCCCCCCCTACAGACCCTGATCAGGATGAGGGGTTAAGGAGAATGAACTGAACTGAATGATGAACTTTAATGTACAGTCATGGAAAAATATAATAAAAAAATAAGAGACCACTTCAAAATAAATCTGTTTAGGTGTTTGACCGAAATGACTAATGTCATTGTATCTTGTCATAATTATTATTCTTTATTTATATGTTATAACAACACTGCTCATGCTGGTCAAATTTGCAAAAGTAAGAATTTTTGAAGTGGTCTCTTATTTTTTCCATGACCGCCGATCCCACCCGCTGTGACCTCACTGGCTAATATGGATGACATTACCTTTCCATACGAAGATCTTCCCGTCCGACCCATGATCCAGAATGAAGCAGTCCGTGGACTCCAGTGCACCCTGGGTGAACGGGTTCTCATCCGCCACCAATGCCATGGCCATGGTCCCGCTGGCGTCAGAAACCTGTACAGGACAGGTAATGAAAATGTCGCCACCATGTTCCGACCGCGTCGTTCCTCGCCTCATGTGGTAACAGGTAACAGGTACCTTGTAGAGTTTAGCCAGTTTCCGGTTGGATGAATCTGCCACGACATCATCACTGGCTCCTTCGGGCAGGTCAGGCTTCTCTCCTAGAACCTGCATGAAGGAGATATGAATGATGGACCATGAGTACACCAATCAGGCTTACCATTACGTGCATTGGCGGGTGACGTCTCGCTGTATGTGGGATATACTACACAGAAAGTGAACCATTTTATCCTCAAAGTTGACGTTAGAAGCAGGTAAACGGGCTAGACGAGTCGGAGCGTCTCCAAAAGTGTAGCCCTTGTGAGGTGTCAGCATCTATCAAGTGGCCCATAGAGGGAACTGTAGTGAACCCTCCATCATCTCTTTCTTAGATGCCCTTCAGATCTGGCCATCTAAACCAAGTCGGATGCTTCCATAGTCGAACATGATGGTACATCAGGTTCGATTGATCTTGTTCCACTCACCTCAAGCATCCTGTCTCTCTCCACACCTTCGTCACACACGTAGACCCGCGCTCTTCCACTGCGCTCGTTGTCCCGGATGGCTTTGGCCAGCTGAGTGGCTTTCAGCTTTTCGAAGCGGTTGCTCTTGGACCCACACCACTGGTAGATCTCCTGTGGTGCACACATCGGGACACGACTGGTATTTCATCCCGGACCCAGAGCCACTGCTTATAGATACTCATAGATACTCACATTCCCGAGATCCAGGATGAAACAGTCTCCCTGGTTGAAACTGTCCCAGCCGACCGGCACCTCCGTTGCTCTGACGACGCGTCGACCTTTGACCTGGAGCACGCGCTGCACCACCACCTCGTTGGTCACGACGTGCTTGAAGCCCGAGGCGACGCCTCCTTTCTACAAGTAAGAACAAGGGGTTTGGATTAGAACGAGGTTCTCTCATCAGCACCGTACCTGTACCTTCACCACTAGCAGGTGCTCTATCTAAAACAGCCTCAACTGGCAATCATAAGGTCACTGGTTCGATGCAGCTGTAGCCTAAAGGTCAACTGGGAATCATAAGGTCACTGGTTCAATGCAGCTGTAGCCTAAAGGTCAACTGGCAATCATAAGGTCACTGGTTCGATGCAGCTGTAGCCTAAAGGTCAACTGGGAATCATAAGGTCACTGGTTCAATGCAGCTGTAGCCTAAAGGTCAACTGGCAATCATAAGGTCACTGGTTTAATACAGCTGTAGCCTAAATGCCAACTGGCAATCGTAAGGTATCTAGGTTCAAGCCCCACCACTACTAGGTTGCCTACGTTGGGCCCTCAATAAGGTCCTTGACTCTCAAATGATTAGACTGCACAGTGGTAATCGGACAGGGACTGAACCCGCAACCATCTGGTGACCAGCGTGGCTCAGTGTTCGTCATATCACACATATATTAAGGCCAGCCATAGCCATGCTGGTTCAAACCTCACCACTGCTAGTTCGCTGCTGTCGGGCCCTTGAGCGAGGCCCTGAAGCTCAGACTGTACACTGTAACTGTACCGTCAGTCACTTTGGATAAGGGCGTCTGCTAAATGATAAAAATGTAAACGTACCATGTACTGCAGACCTTTCTTAAAGTAGCCCAGGAAGGTTTTAGATTCGTGGCCCTGGACCTCGCGGTACTGGATGGGTTTCCCACCCAGATAGTCGTCCATCTGTACGGTGAATATGGCGGCTGATCCACTTTCATCCTGCGTGCAATAGTCGCCTGGAAAACGCAGACATGATGCCTTAAAGATCGAGGCAGCACTGCGTGTGCTCCAGAACATGGATGCCTTACAATCCTGCCTACCGAGTCACCTTCTAATCTAAACGTTATAATCGACGTAGATGCGTTAACCCCTTATCCTGATCAGGGTCTGTAGGGGTGCTGGAGTCTATCCCGGCTCTTCAACGGAGTTCTAATAAAAAGGTGTCAGAATACACAGTGCAGCACGGCGAGGAAGGTCGTCATAATGTTTTGCCTGTTGATCGTATCTTCGGTTCGAGCACCGGGGGTCACCGAGAAACAAAATAAACAACATACAACAACTCATATGATGACACATTCCTCACCCAGCGTCTATCGAGCTGTTTATTTAGCCGGGGCGTTCTAATTAATCCTGACGGATGCTTCTCGGGGGCAGCCCCGGCCTGTTTCGATTGACCCCGTAAATCCCCGCTGTCCTGTGTTGACTCTTACCCAGCCAGAAGTGGAGGTCGTACTGCAGGTTGCCGGATCGCTGCTTGATGGTATTCAGGACCAAATAGGCGTCGCCGGTGTAGAACCCGCCGTACAGGTTCTCGGGTACCGGGACGAGATCGAAGTTCTCGATCCTCCACACCTGGAGTCCAGGCTGCTGGCCGGCCTTCTCGAACTCCGCGTGGTAGACCATACTGCCTACAGGATCACCACACGATGCAGGCAGTTAATAAGCCATTCAGACATTCCCCGAATCAAATTCATTCATCGATATTCACTTCTAACAGCAGAGGGCGCTTCTCGTCGCCTGTTTGACGTCATCGCTATATTCCTGGTTGCCAGGTTCGGGCCGAATTGGGTTCAATTCCAAATAGTTGTGCATGGTTTGTACCTACCCTGCTTCATCATGATTTGCCTTCCTGGTTGCCAGGTTCGGGGTTTTCCGGCCGAATTGGGTTCAATTCCAAATTGATCTGCACAGTTTGTACCTACCCTACTTCATCATGACTTGCCATCCTGGTTGCCAGGTTCGGGGTTTTCCGGCCGAATTGGGTTCAATTCCAAATTGATCTGCACAGTTTGTTCCTACCCTACTTCATCATGACTTGCCATCCTGGTTGCCAGGTTCGGGGTTTTCCGGCCGAATTGGGTTCAATTCCAAATAGTTGTGCATGGTTTGTACCTACCTAACTTTCTCATTTGCCTTTAATCATTATTATTTTTTTAATTTGCATCACGTCATGGGCCGTGTGTATCGTTTCCTCACCGATCATGACAGAACCGGGAGGTTCTACACACCCAGGCGGAGGAATTCGGTGTCGGAGGACGGTTGGGCCGAGTCGGGAAGAGGAAATTCCGTGACTCAGCTCTGCAGCTGTCGTTTTACAGCAGCTGCTTCCTCTGATGGGATCTCCCAGCGAGGTTTTTATCAATCCCACATTCTGACACGCCGCTCTGAATGCATTCCGCATGGCACGGCACCGGGGCTCTGAGAGGGGCGCCCGTGCTGGCACAGTTTACTTGTTGTGGGCGAGTGGGTGTGTTTGGGATTTTCAGCCCTGTTAGATCCTCTCTAGGTCATCCAAGCAACGAACTGATACTAACAGGGTTGAAGTTTACATTTCGGAGGCGCTCGGGCGGCGCAGTTGTAAGACGTCCAATCACACCAGAGCTGAGATTTCGAACACGTCGTTTCGAATCTCGGATGGGCACACAGAGCCGGTCCGCACCTGAACTCGCGGGTGAAAAGATGCACCGGTACTGCGAACCTTTTGGAGGAGGTGGGGGTGTCGGTTGCGGGACTGAAACGGGAGGAAAAGATGCACATTTGAATGCAGTTTGCGCCGCTCGGCCTCGGTTGGCATGACAACAGTTGACGTCACAGTGGTCAGTAGATCATCCGCAAAACATGGTCCAGGACATTTACTACTTACAGTACAGGTACAGTATACAGCCTGAGCAATGACGTTAAGGGCCTTACTCAAGGGCCCAACAGAAGCAACCTGGCAGTGTGTTTGTTTTAGGTGAGTTAAATAATCAGTGTTATTCACTTCACCTGTCTGTGGTCATAATGTTTTGCTTGGTCGGTGTGTTGTTTATTTCCACATACATTCATGTTAGAACAACTGTTTCTCTCTCTCTCTCTCTCTCTCTCTCACACACACACACACACACACACACACACACACACTTTGTCCCTCTGGATCTGATCCAGCCATATGAGGTCCGGGTAATTAGATCCTGTACACATGGGATGTGTGAAATCTCATCAGGAATAATGACGTTCCGATTATTTTTTCATCCATTCCACTTGAGTTACGAGAGCCCCGACACTAAAAACACACATTAGTGTACGATACAAGCACACACACACTGCATCGGGGTCACACACTCATGGGTCTGGAGCCGGTGGTAGGTGTAGTACTTTGCATCTTGCTGCTGTTAGACCATGTGAGAGTCGGCCAGTCTAAACAGCGTTATAAATAGACCCGGTCACATGACTCATGGGAAAGCAGGGCTGCATCAGACTCACAAGCCAGCATACATTTAACCCTACGTGAGAAAGATGAGATTTCTGTTTACAGTATGCACACTACACATTCAAAAGTATTTGGACACCCGACCGTGAGCTTGCTAGGAATCACATTTCAATAATGAAATCTACTCTTCTCACTGGGTTCATGAGGGAACAGAGCATTCGTATGGCTAGATACTGAACGAGAAAGGTCAGCTGAAGTAGATGTTCCAGTTCATTCCCAGGCTGTTCAGTAATTCGTGTTTTTTTTGTTTTGTTTTGAGTGATGGCTTGTAGTGGTTAAGGTACTGAACTTAACTTGTAGAAAAACAGAATTGCCTTTATTTGTCATTACACATACAGATGTACAGTACAACAAAATTCTTTCTTCGCATATCCCAGCTTGTTTTGGAAGCCGGGGTCAGAGTTCAGGGTCGGCCATCTTACGGCGCCCTGGGAGCAGTGAGGATTAAGGGTCTTGTTCAAGGACCCAACAACGGTTGCCTAGCAGACCCAAGATGATAGCCCAAAGCTCTATCCATTAGACTACCACCGTCCCAGAAGATCTGTTGTAAGCCACACAACCACCAAGTTGTCACTGTTGGGCCCTTGAGCAAGACCCTTAACCCTCAAGTGCATAAAATGGTGTTCAGTCATAACTGTCATCGCTTTGGATGAAAGTGTCAGACAAATAATGAAATGGAAGCTTATAATTTGCCTTATAAAACTGATTTATTATAACTGGTGTGGTAGGAGGTGTGTTCCAATGTCCTACATATCAACCAATCATCACACAGTCCTTAATTCAAGGAAATACCAGGAGCTTTGAAAGAAACCTATACGACCTATAAAAAAGAGTAGCACATGAAACATGAGTCACTGTGTAGGAGGAGTGGATTTTACTGCTCATGGCTATGCATGTAGTTTAATCATTATCCTGGACCTAAAGTGAGCAAAGCCGCGCCCACTAAGATCAAAGTGGGGCCACACCTATCGCTAACGGCTGCACAAATCGAACCGGTTAAGCTCCGCTTTGCACATCAGCACTAAACCAGCACACCATGAGATGTATAGTCTGGGTTTCCACACACAATAGTTAGACCACCAGCAAGCTGCTGGGTTCGATCATCATGGGTCCTCTCTGTGCTGAGTTTGCATGTTCTCTCTGTGCTAAGCGAATGGCTGCTCTGCGACGGACCACCATCCTGTCCAGGGTGTTCACCCACTGAAAAGCTGCACTTAGCACCCAAACGTGACCCTGATTGGATAAGCGGTTTAGAAAGTGAGTGAGACCTGGTTTAGCAGATGCCAACTACAAGGATTTGGTTTTTAAAAAGCAAATATTGATTTGACCGTTAATACCTCATCTATTCTTCACTGGATATTGAATGAAAGTGTGGCAAACAATCTGCCCATGCATTTAATATAGTGGGCAGCCTTTTGGTGACCACATGACATCTCTGAGGCATTTCCAATGCTATAAAGTTGATAAGATGAGGATCCAAACAAGAAACTATACATTTCTGAATCCTGAATCAGTCTTGTTCTATCATCGTTCATTGTGTAGTGGACAGTCCACCAAACAATGTCTGAGGAAACTCACACAGACAGGTGAAGCAGCTTTGTACTTGCCCTATATTGTGTTTTAAAAGTGTCTCGGACATTTTCATGAAGTCTGAGGAACCATGAATCATGTCTATATGCAGAGGTTTTGGATGGATCACATCTTAAATGCCTCCGTGTACTGTTTCTGTTGGGTGAGTCATTCTTTCCAGGGCACTCAAACACAGAGTGATAGCCCTAGATAGTGATAACTTCATCAAGAGGCCTTTAGATGGCCCCATAGAGGGTACGATCTACCAAATAAAGGTCATGTGTACCAGAAAATCAGTCATCTGGGCTGAGTCTGAGACCACAGACAGATCTGGAGTCTTCACTGAACGTGCTGTAATTGCATGCTAGGTTCACTAAACTGTAATTTAACGTCTTTTGGGTTTGGAGGTAAATGACGGGTTCATCTCAGCAGGCCTTGGACAGCTGGTGAAACCACGGCTGTTGTACTAGACGTCCTTCTCTGATGAAAAAGCCTGAAGCTCTGAGATTAGGGGAATAATGCATATATTTGGGACTAGGATTGTATAGGAAATGGCTCACTAGGATATAGCTTTAGTGAGTCTTTTCATGTACACAGTATCTGGTGGACAGATGAAGCTAAGATCCACATGAATCGTCAATCGTCTAATCAGGGTTGCTGATAAATCCCAGTAAATGGCTTATCACAAAGCAAAGTAAAGTGACGCGCCCCAGACGCCAATCCATAGCAGGACCTCGGCCATCCACTCAGACGCAATCAAGCCTTTGTACTGACCGATAGCTCCACTAGGGATCCAAACCATGGGATTGAGAAATTTTACCACTTCCCACCCAAGCGGTCCTGAGTTCTCCAGATTACTCTGATTGGTAGTAATACTAGTACTAGTCCAGTTTTTACCAACACCTGTTCAGATTACCTAGCCCCGGAAAACACCAATGAAAAGATGTCTCGACTACCTCTACAATATTCGTCTCGATCGTGAAGGTGTACAGAAAATGTACCATAGTGATCATACAAGCTACAACGAGCACTTCCTCCCATGGTGTATTATGGTCTGTTTGTGTGTTTCCATGGTAGCCGACGTGCATGATGCATAGTAAAAACAGGAAGTTCTGAAAGTAGATCGTGCTACTAAATCCGACACACACTACATGGATCAAGGTTTATGGACCATGAGCCTGTTGGCATCCCATTCGAAGGCATGGGCATTATTACTGATGTATAAAGTTGTAGTGCAGCTGTAACAGTCTCCACTCTTCTGGCAAGGCTTCAAAACGTATGTCTAAGGAAATGTCCGCCTTTATTAAAATGTTTTACACTTTGGTTACATCCCTGGCAGACGTGAAGTAGGGATGTAACGATCCAAAAAGAATCGATACGAATCGTTTCATTTGCAGGATGGATTCGTGTCAATGATTCTTTTAAGATATTGATATTCACTTGTTCCTCCAGAAATAAAAGGAAACTGATTGTTTAAATGAATGAAATATAATTAAAACTACTTTATTATACTGTTTTTCTTTTCCCTAGCAAGAAATAGTCAAAGGAAACTTTGTCAAGTTAATAACTAATTATTGTTGTTTTAAAAAATGTTTTGTATGGCATCGTGAGTAGAGTGAGTAGAGTGTATCGTTACATCCACAGTAGTTTATTAATTTACTCGAGCACATGGACAATGTTGCCTCACTTGTACATCTTTGGACTGTGGGAGGAAACCAGAGCTCTCAGAGGAAACCCATCCAGTTACGGGGAGAACGTGCAAACTCAACTCGTGAAGGACCCGGACTGCTCCACCTGGGAATGGAACCCAGGACCCTCTTGCTGTGACGCAACAGTGCTACCCACGTAGCCAAAGAACTTTTGTAAACAAGACCTCCATGTTTCTGTGGGAACAATGAATTCCAGTCATGGTGGAAAATGTAACTGAGCTAAATCCAAACAGCCAAAAATCAATGAACCATCAGGTCAATTCAGCAGTTTTAAGAAGATGTCTGGGCCAAGAACTGTCCTGCGATGAGACCTCAAAAACATCTTAAAGTAATAGTTCGGCCAGGAAGAGTGGGAACTACATATTAAGTGAAAGAACTGCTTTAAAAGACGATTATTATTGTTTTTATAATTTTTTTCCCCAAATGTTCTATTACACTCGTTTTCTGGATGACATGTGACACGGGAAAGGTCGACTGCATTGATTTGACCATATATGGTCCGGTTGCGTGAATCTGCACCGAATAGAACCGAGATTTGCCCACATGGCAAAACATGCAAATAAAAGATGTGCATCTTCTGAAGCACGTCTGGTGTGGCCTGCACAGGAACGAAAATGTAAACGTGATGTCTCTCTCGTGATGGTTAAAGTTCAACAGAATAAGGTTGATCTGCTCTGTTGTGCACTTAACACAATAATTCGCATCCAGTTGCGCATAAAACGCTTCTTACCTGTTGTTGGGAGGATTTTCTGGTCCGGGTTCGACTGCTGTTAATGTTGGTGAGTCCGCAGAATGAAAATCTGTGCTGGGCGGCGCCGCACTGGCTTACTTTCTACACACAACACACAGGGGGCGCTGTAGTTTCATCCCCGCCTCTTTAAAGACACATGACATGGTTCTACGTACCAAGTCGAATCTGCGTTGTTCGCGTCCACATGACACTGAACACAGAAAGGACCTAGAGCGCCCCGCCCGGGTATCGAACCCAGGTCCTTCTGCATACATTGCACTGACGTGTAAAAAACACACCAAGGACCTCCGTGTGTGTGTGTGAGCTGTAGATGTCATGCTGTACAGTAGGGGGCAGTATTTACACATAAGTCAACGGGATCGATGTAGACTTGCTGGTGAGTTTTGTTTGTTTATTCATCAAAACGCCGACTCACGGAAAGGTCTCACTGCGCATGCTCGGATTCATTTACGGTCGACGCGCACTGTGCGTAATTTACGCTATAGTTTCCATAGGTTTCCTTAATGTGTGTGTGCAAAGCAAAGTATTTAAAACTTTCCAGTCTTCCAGTGGGGTACTGGTGTCTTATGATTTTAAACACCACAGAACAGGAACCCCATTAGATGTATGTTCTGGTAAGTTAGAAGACTCGGCGTATACGCCACTACTGATACAGGGCAAATATACCATTCCACCTTTTTTCATGATACTAGGCCTTAAACATTGTACATGTGTTTAAATCTCACACGTTGAGACCTGATCCCACAGTTTAATTCTATATTTTCCATGAATGCAAATCATTCAACCAAACACACAACTACTGGACCAGACAGTTTCACCAATCGGTACATCGTTTATAATAATTATTTTTCAAAATAATAAAATGTATTCAAAGGTATTGTGTTGTTTGGAAAGTCCAACCATGTGCCCACACATCCTGGCACAACGCTAGCTTTAATAACCTCCCATAGTCACATTTTTTTTCCTGAAGCTTTGTCTTAGGAATATAACAAGCATCTGGCCTCAATAAAACCCAGACATCAAGGCCTCAGATTGTGTTACTTGTTGGGTCTTTTGGACGTCATACTTTCTCTCGTCGACCTGGCTGGCTAACGTGTCCACCAGATGGAGATGTCTACCAGAAACCGAGAACTCCTTGAACTTTTGATCTTTGTCTCGGTCGTAACCCTGGCTGAGGATTGGTTCTAATGCAGTCTGACTCATGAGGGCTTTCCAGTGTAAATGCAGGACATAACGAGCTGTATGGAGATATACTGCGTCGTTTCTTCAGCCATCCATCATGACAGAGGAATAAATAATCGAACGGTTATAAAACCTGAGCCGGAAAACAGAACGTGCTCCGGTTAACGTGCGGTAGCCTTTATTGTTGCCCGAGTCGCATTAATGGCGCGGACGTTTAGCATGCTCGGGGTTTGAGCACCGATGCAGCCGTTCCACCACGAAGACACCGTTAGATATCTACAGTCGTCCTGTTTCGGAGGGTCCCAAAATACACAGCACCCCTTCTCGTCTGGCTTCTTCCCTCTTTTTTTTTCACGCAGGCCCCGGCGCCACAGTGATAGCTGCTGACGTAATGCCACATTTTGTTGAGTGCATGGGGGAAAAAAAAAACAGGATTTGAAAGAGCCGTATTAATGAAAAGAAGGTCTCTCATCTCGCCGCTCATTTTCCTGTCAGCGGCGGTTCCTGAGAAATCTGTTTTGAGGAAATGATTCCGTTTCACAGCCTCCACCCCGAGAGTAAAAATGCCAAGTAGTGATTTTTTTTTTTTTGCTGGCTTATGAAATTATTACTCTTGTTCTCAGACATTTTGTTATTTGGTCATCCGTTTTAGGACGATCGAGTACGTGGCGCACAGCAACAAGCGAGCCTAATTTGAGAAGTAAATAACTGATTAACTCTTCATCGCTGCACCAAGTAAACATTTAACATCAGTAGAGAAGCAGCAGGAAAAAATGACCGATCTTTACTGAAGAACCTGAATCGTCATGTCTGGACGACCAACCCGGGGCATCCCAGCAACTGCGGCTCTTGTGGGGTGTTCTCACTCGGTATCTGTAAAAAGTGGTCCAAGGGAGGAACGGCGGCGAACCGGGGACACGACAGACAAGAGAGAGAAGTTAATTCTGGTTCTGATAGGACAGGGTTGTATTAAGACGGTGGTCATAATGTTTTGCCTGATCGGTGTATCAGGTCTGAAATGCACGTCGATCTAAATCAGGGGTGTCAAACCCGGATCCATGAAGGGCCGTGTGGCTGCTGGTCTTTGTTCCAACCGACCCAGGAAGTCACATGATCAGCTGTCTAAC
>JAYDZF010000012.1:2413822-2424080 GCA_034509105.1 Microcambeva barbata
ACAAGGTGCTGGCATTAATGAACGAGGCTTATCTTATTTCTTTCCAGGAAGCTTTTTATTAATTTATTATACTTTGTGAGAAACTTGCGTGAGATACTAAAGCCATGCATGAACTCTGAGGTCACCCTAGACTGGCTCCATAGCTCGTTTATGAAGTAATTTAGAATTTTCTTCAGGTTCCGGTCTTTCTAACTTATATCCTACCAGAGCTGATATTCAGTGCCGAACACCAGACGATGGGCAGATGGACGCTCACATCCCACCCGGATTTGGATCTTGTTATGACTTCTAAATGTATTTACTAATATACACTATATATACAGATATATTTAAAGCGAGATGTTCTTTGGCGATTGCAAAAAATGTAAATTCTGAAATTCTGTCTTTTCTAAGCTAAAATATTTTTGTAAAAAATTAAATAAAGAGGTAGAGGACTGCGTTGTGTTTGTGTTCACTGCATCTCATAACTTCTGTACTTTGTCTCGCAACAGATGAATATAGGAGGTGTGAGTGGGGTGGGAGACTTTTCCATAGTTTTTCACATTCAAAAATCAGACATTTTATGAATAACATGCAAAAATAAAGAGATAAAATTATGACCACCTTCCTAATATCTTGCTGTGAAAACCTCCCTGTAACTGGGCTGCTCTTCACTTTCTGACAACTTTCTATCAGAACCAGGATTAACTTCAATAAGCATCGATGAGCCTTGGCTGCCCATGACCCCGTCACTGGTTACGTCAGTTTTTCCATCTACCAATCTGGAGAGATAGTGACCACTGTAGACCAGGAACATCCCACAAGTTTTGGAGATGCTCTGACCTGGTCGTTTAGCCGTCACGATTTGGCCGTCGTCAGTCTTGCTCTGCAGGATAAAATGCTCATATATATCCCAATATATATCCCATAAATGATTTACATTTATGGTGCTTGGCAGGTTATTTTACTCATACTGACCTAAATGTGTGATGTAAGACTGAAGGTATGATCTGTCCCTCCATCACTGTGAAACCTTGGTGTCCTGGCTTATCTTTAAACCACACATTCAACCCAAGACCAAGTCATTATATTTCTGTCTAAACAATATTGCTCGCCTCCGCCTACCTTCGAAAATACCTTTTACCGCATATCCAAAATTCTGTATCCAGATTCCTGGTCCCTACCAACAAAGTGGCACATATCACCACCATCCTTCACCAGCTATACTGCCCATTATAAAATCCTGCTCCTTCCCTTCAAAGCTCAGCACTCCCTCACACCCACATACCTGTCACACCTGCTCGATCCCTAAATCCTATCTCACAAATTAAGTTCTTCTAGCTGTCCACAGGTTCAGGCCGTCCAGTACGGGTGGCCGGTCATTCAGCGGTGCTTCCCACACGATCTGGAAGTCGTAACTTTAAACTGTTCGCTCTGGTACTTTTCTTTATCCCTAATTGGGTTTGAGGTCACTGGACCCTCTGCTCCAGACTAAGTAGTGTACAGTTCTAAATAGCCTTGAGATCAGAATGGTTTTGTGAAATTAAACAGGGCTCTGGTGAGTGAATCTGAGGCTCTACACACGGTTTCAGATTTTTGTTTTCTTGTGGTCAGAGTGAATGGGTGGTGAAAGGACCACCATCATTTCCTGCTATGTTTTGACAGGTTCTGTCAGTGACTAGCAGGTGTTCCAGCTGTCGTTTCTCCCAACGATGGGTGGGAACTTCCCTCCCACCAGCAATCAAAGTTTTGAACCTTCTTCATTCCGTGGCTTTTGGGTTTGCTCCTGGCTGAATACTCTTGTCTTTTGTGAACAAATCTGACAAAAGCTAGGGGAAAGCTCCGTCACCTTGGTAACAAGCCTCCGCTTGCCTCATACAAACGGATGTAAGCTGTGAATGCTGAGTGTGTGTACTGTATGCATGTATACATGCGTGAGTACGTGTATGATGTTCACAGCACAAATGTTTAAGTGCCAGCAAATAGATTTCATTCACAAACAGTCCTTGAAGGGGCTGAAAGCAAAATGAATCAATAAATATTTAACTACAATACTTGTTTGGAAGAGCGCAGGGTCAGGGATTGTACGCAGCCCCCCTGGAGCACAAAGTGTTAGCGGTCTTGCTTGTATTTTCCATGGTACATTTTAAAATAGCTTCATTTAGCTGCTTAGAATTTCATCAGAATTGTTTATCTTCTGTCAATTGTTTATTCTTTGACAAGACTGACTGATTGACTGAATCTGACAAGCCGACGTCACATCAAAACTTCAAATCTGGTAAACAGGTCTAATGGATGGTGATTCGTTCAATAGTGTAGACATTCACCTGTACCTGTGATCCATGAATCAATGAGCTAAGTGGTCATTTCAAGCACGCCAAGAAAGTCAATGTTTAATATTTAATACAGTTTAAAAGTCAGTACTGGTGCCTTGGACTGAATCCATATAGTTCAGTCGGGACTGCAGGTTTTAACCCCGTGCAAGCTTGGTGAACTAGTCTTGCCTGATTTCACACATTCACAATGTATTCGCTTCGTCTGATCTGTTATGCTTTGTTCCGAGTGAAAACAAATTAAAAAGAAAACAAGATGAGCTCCGATTCAAGCAGCAATGATGTGACTCCCAAAGGAAAGCTTGAAGAAGAGTAAGATGGAGAAGAATTTTTATTGTCATTATACTTGTGTACAACATAATTTAGTGACACGCCCCAAAAGATTTTTTAAGTGTATAAGTAACATTGAGTATTGACACACACACACACACACACACACACAAACAAATACAATGTACAAGCCAGTACAATTTACGTATGTGTTCAAGAATAAATTGAACACTTTGTTGTGCATTCATAAAATGAGTGAGTTCAGATTAAACCATTGACATGGTGGGAAATAGTGCAATACACTACACCCCAACACAATCATTCTGTAATGATTACAAGACAGATTAGTCGTATGTTTGTTGGCGGTGACTGTAAATAGGTCCTAAATGCAAAACGAGTCAGATTGTATTACAGTCCATGTCAATAAAGATTTAAAGCAATCTTTGCTTTAAATATGCTTGGATATGCTTGAACGGCCACAGCGCTCGGCTTCCCTCACACAGCGAAACATCAACATAGTGTGCCAAGTTGGCAGAATTATCTCAATTCAATCGTTTTGAAATGGAAATCAATTTCAAAAACCTCTGGACAAATTTTCTTGAGAATGTATGGAGTCAGTATTTTATCTCCTGTCAAGTATGAGCAAGTCAGCACTGCATGTCACTTCAAGGCTGCTTCTAGAAAAAACACATTAGAAAAATATCCAACGGAGCAAGGGTGTGCTCTTTTACAGACCATGGTGCTGCAAAGTGTGAGGAATCGGTGGGAGATCATCCAGATAGTTCGGCTAGATCAGTCCTCTGCAGGGTATCGCCTCTCCGCTCTGCTTCCTCTTCCAAGAGTGAAGCGTGATGGACAATACTGGCAGGCAGCTGATGGACTGTCATGAGTCAGGATCCAAAAGTGACCACAGACTCCCGGGATTCGTCCGATAACCTATGACTCCTGGGGAGCCAAGCTTCGAAGCATTGTTGATAAGCAGACAGGTTCACTAAGCTCGAATCAGGCTCAGATCGCTGACCTCGATCCACATTTCCCACCGGCCCCTGTAACTTACCCCCAGACACCTCGGCCTCTGTCAGCCGCTTACATCGTAGAGTTATCCAGCAATTCCAACTGCCCCCATAAGCCTGTGGAAAAAAACCCTAATCAGACGGTGACATCTGTTCAGTGTGAGACTGAGCATCTCCACTGAAAATAAGTCAGCTTTAATTTCCACTGGTCTGCATCCATTCAGATCTGTTTAGATCAGAGAGAGGAGCCTGGTACTGGAAATTTTAAATCAGTCGGGTGGTAAACGAAGCAACGAAGCCTAGCAGGATGGAGAAATGTAAGAAGGATGAGATACTCCAGAGACAGCAGCCAGGGTGGAGCACGTGAGCGGACTGCCAGTGTGCCATCACGGAGGGCATTCATCATGTTCACAAGCCTCTACTTTTTACGTTCCTCTCGGGTGGCAGGGCACATCCCACCATGCACAGAGAGGAATCTAAAGTGGTTCTGTTGGCACAATAATTGGGCCACAAAACAGATCTGTAACTACTCTTGGCTGAATTATGCCTTAGGTCCTGTCCTGTCTTCTGAATTCAAGAGCCAAGACTGTACATATGAATTATGACTCTAGGGCCAAGATGGCAGAGCTGCAGCACCTCCCTGTGGAGATCTACAAAATATACAAGAGGTGAGAAGTGTTGGGTTTACACTGGTGGCCAAGACTGCGGAAACGCCAAGCATTTTAATATTTCTTTTTCAAACTTGTTATCAAGATGGACACTGGATTGTCCTATAGGTATCAAACCAGTGCAATGCATAAAAAAGTGCGTGGTAGAGCCGGTCACAAGCCCGAATAAATAGGGAGGGTCAACGAATTTGTTGTAAAAACTGTGCCAGATCAGTAATGTATATCACATTTAGAGAATTTTCTTCTATGAGTTAAGTTTTGTGGCTGAAACGTGTTACAGTACGTGTCCCAACCTGGCTGATAATCTCTAATCATGAAGACCTGAATTTTTTTTGTATGAATAACAAAATAAAACTATTTCCTTGCAAAAATAACACACCATGATTTCTGAATGGTGAATTGTAGATGTCTGAAAGTACAGGTAAACTGAGGCTGTCCTGTCAGTGATTCTGTCAAGTTCTGCTCAAAGGAAGACTTTTTTTGCTGTCACAATATTCTAAGATCTGCACTTAACACCTGGGTCGTAGATCATTTACAGCGTTACCAGTGAAGGTCCAGACAGCTCCGTCTGCTCTTCAGCTACATTCTACATTTATCACAGAAGAATCTGATATAAATGGATCCGACCTTTTCCATAACCCCTTCAATCAGACATGCTGTCTTCTGTCAAGATGAAACCCGTGAGATGTGAGAGATAATGAAGTGGTTTAAAAACTGTCTGAGCAAGTAGCATAAGCATACATTTTCAATCTCCACATTGCCGTGTCCTTGTCATGAAAAGTACAGATGCTACAGTTAAATTTTAGGTTAAAGACACTGAACACCACGTGTCTCTGAGCTGTGATGTTTTTAAAACAGGCCTGAAGGCTGCAGATAATGAATTGGTCCCTGTAGTGCGTTTTTTCCACTGCTGACAATTTAAGTCTTCCGCACTGCGTTTCACAGATGCACCACAAGGAGGCATTACAACAGCTTTTATCACATAATACATTGTATATGGATAGGTGTAACGTGTACAGTGGATATTACTGATGTTTACTGCTAATTAACACACACAATAAAGTTCACAATTCAAAATGTATTTTACAACGAACTGAACAAAACGTTAGGGTGTGACCTGTGTTGAGGTTAACTTAAGATCCATCTATCTATCTATCTATCTATCTATCTATCTATCTATCTATCTATCTATCTATCTATCTATCTATCTATCATCTATGTCTGTTTGTCTGTCTGCCTGTAAAAGACTCAACTGAAGCAGTTAATAAATGATATGTTTACCTGTATAAATATTTATTTAATGAGACAACAGCCAAACTCTATTGTGTGCCTGTTTAATGACACCCATTTGGTGAAACCCCCTGGTGGCATCTCACTGCTATGTGTGTGATAATTAGCTAGAACAGATAAATGATGCCAAACGCATAAACGTCCTTGAAGAAAACCTATTCGAATGTGAAAACAAACCTAAGACTAACCAAAAGGAGTGGCACTACTATTACTTCTGTACTCACTAGTATGTAGTACTCACTACTCGTTTAATGAGCACGCACTTATATTGTTTTGATCTGACGTCACCAGGTCAGGTGTGTTGTGATTGGCTAATTTGTGACAGCGTTCCGTCACCAGAGGGGCAGAGAGGAGATGGTACGCGCATGCGCATTGCTACGTTCTGGCTGATGAGGTCTTTGTTACGATCTGCCTTGTGTTTGTTTTTAATCTTCCAGTCTTAAGAATAAATTAGACCGATATTAGGCAGTGTTTCTGATCACTGTTAGAGACACAGAACACGATGGGTTCGATCGATCGAGATATCAAGCTGTTGTAAACAAAGACGACGATGTCGTAGACGTACACAAACGAAAGCAGCGCTCGGGTTTAAGGTGGAATCGTGGACGAGCAGAGATCAAAAGCACTTGTCGTAACGCAACAATGTCGGGACTGTGGTGCTGATCGATCACGGCTCCGTGTTCTCCAACTATCATGAAAGACGATAGGATTTATTTGCAAAGGCAGCACATGGAACACGAAAGTGAGCTTCAACTTTCCAGCTGCCCGCTCGAAGCGGTGAAGGGGACCGAAAGAAGAATCCAGTGGAGCGATACCGACCCCTATTCTCCCCGAAAATAATCGCTCAGTGCAAGGAGATGGAGACCGTGGGGAAATTCGAGTTCAGCAGGAAGGAGCTCGTCGGTCATGGGGCATTCGCAGTGGTGTTCAAAGGCAGGCATCGAGAGGTGAGGAATGATGGTTTTGTGTGGTTTTCAATATGCCAGAGTTTAATACGGGCAAGTGTTTACAATCCTGTTATGAGAACCATGATAGGCCCCGTGAAGTGTTCCACCTTAAAAATGGGCCTCAGCTGTGGAGCTATCCGATTCGAAAATGGCAAGAGTCGACTCCGATACTCGAATAAAAACAATTCTCTCGATACCTATTCATTTTAAATATCGATTTATTCCGAATACGGGAATGCACGCGTTTGAAACGATTCTAGCGTTATGAATTTAAAGTGTGCCTTTCTTAAATACGTTTGCTGTTATACTGCAAAAGAACTACATTTCTCTCCAAACGTTCCAATCATAATGTACTTGACTGCACAATAAGTGTACTCGATTACACTTAAACACTACCTTCTGAGTCGACACTTGCTTCTGAAGCTCGAAATAGAAGAACCGACTCTGTTGAATCGATTCCAGGTTTACTCCAAAATGCTGTAATTTTATAGCTGTAACACAGCTATCATAGCTATACCCTCGATCCAGCAGCCACTTAATACCTTTTTAAAGAAAACATAATACCTTTAAAAATTGTATTATCGGTTAATGTATACAACTACAGTAGAAAAAAACAGTACAAACACTGTAATGACAGGTACAGTATTTTAGCACAATGCATAATCATTGATGGGTTTCTGTTAGCTGATTATCGTGAGCTTTATGTACTATGAATACAAGTCCGGGCATGATTTACGTTCAGGAAACAATGAAATCAAATCTAAACCTTTGTGATTCGAATAAGCACTGAATCATTCGTTGTTTTTTTATGAGCAGAAGCACGATTGGGAAGTTGCCGTTAAATGCATCAATAAGAAAAATCTGGCAAAATCTCAGACTCTCTTAGGGAAGGAGATCAAAATATTAAAGGTAAGAGCAAACACACGCTAATGTTATTTTACCCAGTAAAATCCTCCAAATTTGTATTTTAAAGATGTTATTTATTTTATTTTTTAGGAACTAAAACATGAAAATATCGTGGCATTACATGACTTTCAGGTAAGTAAACGTTCAAACGGATCCCCATATGCTCCTGGTCTGTTTTGCACTAGGTTGCTTCCTATTGGTTACTTTAGTCACGTGTTTTGTGTTGACATGACATGTGCGCTGCACAGAAAGCTTATTTGCAAAGACTCATGGGAGTTGTAGTTTGTTTGTAAATAAATTGATTGCCGTACGTTTATTCATATTTATGTCGAAATTCTATTACAGTAAATTTGTTAACGTTTATTAAACGTTGAAGTAAAATTACCAGTTATCATTTTCTATGTGTATTGTGGGGTTGGGGAAGGAATGGTCTGTTTAATAACATAGACAAGCAATAAACTCTAAGCTACTTGGTATGCGGGGTATGTTTGCTTTTCCTGTCTGGTCTAACTTGTTCCAGCTCCTTCTTTTGTTGATTGGTTTATGCATCTCTTATATGTTTATTTAAATTGACCACACATGGGAGCAATTCTCTTATATAATAAAATAACATTTGAACTGTAGATATGCTACCTGATAATCAGGTCTGCAGCTGTAGCCTAACAGGATTGTTATGGTTTGACTAATCAGGAGGGCGATCACAAAACATGCAAATACAAAACCTGGTCAAAAGTATGTGGACACCCGATTATAAGCTTGTTGGGAATTAACGGCCGCTACTCATTTGGTAAAGTTCTCCACAAGACTTTCCATTAAAGGAACCTCAGGTCAGAGGTGAGAAGACATGGCAAGGAATAAACCTTCAAGTTTATCCCAGAGTTGTGTAGTGGGATTGAAGTAAGGACTCTAGATCATGATGGTCCTTGTGTGGAACTGGAAAGGCCTGTTATCAATGATTGTCTCTGGAACAGTTCTAGTTCACAAACGATGGGTGTGTCAGCATGCTGTTGATAGCACATCTAAGACCAGTCAATAATCTCAGATGCACACATGTAAATGGATGAAGGTCATATTAGGTGAAGACGGCAGGCAGAGAGGTTTGTGTATGTACAGTTTAAAATACAGAAAATAATTTGTAATTTTATTTTTCAATGTATTTGTATTATTGTATTTTTTATCTTACAAATTAATGCTTGTTCCATTATTTTTCATTTTATTTATGTTACTGTGTTTTGTTTTGTTTTTAGAGTATTTTACATGAATGCCAATGAATTTTGTACACCACAGTTGGACCATCGCAGATTCATTATTTTACTGCATTAATTATGTATTTTTCATTTAGTTTATTTTAAACACTTAGAGTAAGCACTGTTTGTGTAGCCTGGGTCATTAACAATCATTGTGCTTGTGTAATAACTGGAGTTATGTCACAAAAGAATAACTTTAGCCTGGCTGTGTCAGCAGAAGTGGCCCGGCCTCGTTCAGTTCACCCGACTGTGAGAAGGGGGACCATGAGAAGATAGGTCAGCTGTTGCTAGGTCTACAGACTAGCTTTGTTTTTTTATGACTGGACGTGTTTGCCCTCAGTGTTGAGTGGTTGGAACCGGTGATAAACACTGAACAGATGACTTTTATGACAGCTGGTAACAGAAGGGGATTTTTTTTAAAGATGTTCTTTAAGTTAGACCTGTTTGGTGTGGAAAGTGACCACATGTTAGGAACACTTTAGATTTATCCTGTAGATTTTTAGAATGTGATGTTATTGAGCTCAACTCAATGTTTACACACTTGTGAGGTTAAATCATATAACCTTGCCCCCAAAACCACAGAAACTTAAATGTTATTAATTAAGTATATTTTGTTTGTGTTTTATTTTGATTGTTTGTTTGCCTTGTTTGTTTGCCTGAGTCGTGGTATGGAACGTAAAAAAATTTGTCTGCACGTTTTTGATATATTAAGAAATGGATATAAATAAAGACTTAATTATACTAATTATACGGAATTATACTTTTTTATAGTTATAATCTATTAATATATGTAGTATTTATTAATTATAAAGAAGTATGTACTTATTGCACATTTTTTTAACCATGTACTATTTTTTTTTATCTTCGTAGGAAACTGCAAGCTCTGTGTTTTTGGTGATGGAGGTAAGACTGGTGCATGTTCTTTTATCTAAAATGAAGTGTATATTGTACATCAGGTCCCAGTGTGAAGATATTATGCTGTGTATTGCATAATAATAATGACAAATATTAATAATGATGTTCACCTTTGAAAAGCTGGACTGGTTCCTGCTCACATTGTTGATGTCTAACCAGCCGTAGTCTAGTGGTTAAGGTACTGGACTAGTTATCCGAAGGCCAGGTCGTGGCTGTTGGGCCCCTGAGCAAGGCCCCTAACCCTAGTTTCAGTTTTGTTTCCAGGGTGCATTCAATAATTCAGCATGTAATATCACTTACTGTATCAGGATGCAATCTGAGCAGAAATGAGATGCTAGTTCAGCCAGCAAACCACACGCATTGAACCGCTGGTTAAACTGATTTAGCAAACTATTTAATAAATAATGTGCTGGGTTTTGTTCACCAAAAAAAAGATATTGTACCCTGGTGTTCAGTGCTGAAATATTACACGCTTGAAATGCACTCTTCATATTTCTTTGCTCTTCATGGCACTTGTCAATAATCACGGCACTTGACAAATAGTCACATAAAATGTAGATCTCGCATTGATCGATTTAAACATGCCGGACAAATATCAGAGCGTCAGTGACCAGCCACTGGAGAATGATGGGCGTGCTTTCATTCTAGCTGCTAATCGATTTAAAGCTCGGGAAGTCCGGAATCAGCCTG
>JAYDZF010000012.1:2468139-2479841 GCA_034509105.1 Microcambeva barbata
ATAATGTGGTAATTAAACATGTTTAGATTGGGGTGGGGGAGAGAAAATAATAAAAAAAATAATTCATGAAAAAGTAAATTAAAAGACTAAAAAGCTTGAATGATGAATGTATATTAAAATGGATTTAAATTAGTATCAACGTGTATAATCTGGAGAGTGTTTTATTTAAGTATTTTATTTGGTGTTAGTTGTATAACTGTCAGTTTTGGTTGATGTTTTTCTGCAACAATGAAGTTGTCACTCAGGTAGGGCAGTGGTAAAACACTTTTACTTGGCATGTTATAAGACTCACACTGAAGCAGAAGACCATTGTTCTGGTTTTATGGAAATGGACACAGAGACGTGAGCAACCAATTGCTAACAGAGCTAATAAGAGATGACAGGAGGTATAAGAGGTTAATGTAGCATTATATAAACAACCTTAATCTGTGAGCCTAATTACACTATTACCGTGGGTCGTGCAGTCAAATATGACAAAAGCTATGAGCTCCAAAGCATCCGAATTGCTTCTGCACCTCGCTTAACAAGAACAGAATTAGAAAGTATCGTAATCAAACAGGACTATTAAAGAATAAACCTGTGGCCGCCAGTGCCAGGGTAACAATTAAGTAGACTTAAGGGTGCATAATGCTTCATGTCGTGGGAAATTATCACTTCATTTCACTGGAATTACAAATCCTGGAGAGACTTAAAGTGAAGAAATTAGTTTAATAAGATCTGAGCCGTGTGAGCTGTCAGGCTTTATTCTGCATGGGAGACTCTGGTTTCTCCAACATCTTCAGAGCTTCAGCTCCAAAAGCTTATAATGATATTAAAAGACATTAAAAAAACATTGTCTCCTACTATCGTTGTCCTTTGGGACACATCATGTTTAAAGTGAGCATTACAATCAAATCATTTAACCATTGGGTTCTTGGATTTATGTTGTTTACATTAAATTCTGACCCACTTATGAATGTTGCAAAGCATATTAAAATCCATTTAGACCAGGAGTTGTTGTTCTGATCTTCAGCTCTTTTGTTTCAGTGGCCCTGTGCCCACTGTAGGTGACAGGTCATCTTTCGTTCCTCGTAGCCACCGATTATTCTGCATTTTGTGTACAGGGATGATCGCATGGCTTTTAATAAAAGTACAGGTAGATATATATTTGTGTAAATGGCTTTTGTGTATGTACAAGGGTACAAGTATATACATTGTATTTATGTGTAAATATGGACAAATTGGAGGGTCGTGTCAGGAATGGATCTCTAACGGGAGCAGGAGAAGGAAGACAAAAGTCACATCCAAGGTGTATGTGTTGGCTTGTTCCTAGTTTTCCCTAAACAAAATAGAAACAAAAGTGTTAGTATGAATAACTGAATAAATGACTATTAAGTTAATCAAGTTGGCCCTATCAGGGGTTTTTTTCATTGTGATGACCCTAGTACCTTACTGTCTCATTTGAGCCATGACTGTATATGAATGTCAAATGTAAATTGGAATTTACAAAACAAATGGAAATTCCATCAAAAAAGATGTATAACCCAGCTCATTACTGATAATGAAAGCAGTTTAATGTACCATCCTAATATTTGTATTGTCGGATGATCTCGATGAAAAAGGTATTATAATTAAAGCATTGTTTTAGAGAGTTTCTTCAGACATCATTTTAAAATGTGATGAGCATGTCATCCTCCATTAGGTTCAGATGAGTCTTTAGCTGTAAACGACATAATATTAAGCCATAGATGGGTTTGCAGAAGGATAAATGGATTTTGCTAATGGACTGTGATGTGCAAATGTGTCAAATGTTAGAAACCACACACATATGGAACTGAAAATTGTTCCAATTTAATATTCAGGGTCGGAACACTCATTTTAAAATGGCTTTGCTTGTTACAAGGGCGTTTACTCCTCCATCCTAGATAAATGATTTTATCCAATATCTAACTGACTTACTCTTAACGAGTAGTATTAAGAAATATGGAGTTCGCTTCACAAAACTACCCTGGTTTAGGTCCATGTCTTCTAATGCTGCTTGGAGTGACCAGTGTACGATGGGACATGACAATAATACATAATTAAATAAAGCTTTATCGAAAGTGTCTGTTTGTGGTGATTGTCAAAAATAAAGAAAAGACCATAAAACATTATGGAAGCAATTACTGTTTTAAAATGGTGATGTCAGTGTTGTATCATTTAGCATTTTAGGTTAGTAAATCATTATTTTACAAAGTGTGTAATGAAGATTCAGAAACGAATTAAGAAAACAAAATGATGTTAGCAGACACAAAGTGCAAAAAATGTTAACCAATCTCTATCCTAAAGCTCCATCTGCTGGACCTGTGGCATCCTGGACCTACTTTTCCTACTTTCCATTGAATTCCCAGGAGCGTTTGTGCTCCTTATTTTAATCGTAAACACTAAATAGAGGTGGTTTTAGGTATTACTCACCCATATGTGAGATACAATGTACAATAAGTTGATACAATTTATGTTTAGAAGCTGTATGATTTAAACAGTACATCGATCAATGCTGTATACATGCAGAAACGGGGAGATGGAAATAAGGGCAAATTGTGCGCATGCGCAGAATAGACTTACGTAAAGTACGTAAACGCAGCAGACGTACTTTACGCCCCCCACGCAAATGGATCTGCGCATGCGCATTATAGCCCATTCCAAGCGCTAATGTTTTGATAGTAAAAGTGCTATTTTCTTTTAACTTTGAGCGTGTACGTGCAAACAGAATAGCATATATTATTATTTGAAAGAAATAAGGACACATATATACAGCCATTATTAAAAATAAGCATATTTATTCACGCAGCAAACACAACTTACACGGAATGAGTCGCTTAGTGGTGATACACCGCAATGGTAATGTAAGTAAGAGAAGCAACGAACAATAAATCTGACCGCTTTAAACATCTAAATTACTTTACAATTCAAGTGAGAGCAGATTATTACAACACATATATGAAGTACAATATTAACACGTTTGGATATAAATACAGAGTGCTTACAGAAACCGAAATCACTGCAATTATCTTAGCAGCTAACACTAGCGCTGAAGCTAGAATCTACCGGTAATGTTTACATTGATTTTTAACTCACAGCTGTAATGTCTTTCGCACAGTTCGATTATCAGAAGTCTTTCTTGAATTTATTTCATAGTAATAGCTAGTTATACTGTATGTGTAGCTTTAAGTCAGCTGTGAACTAAGGTGCTGAACTGGGGATTAAAACACACGATGTTCTAACCTCGTTACTATGGCTGGGCTGATACGTCCAAAAATCAGTCGGTTGTACTCTGTCTCCACTGCATTCGGTAAGTTTATCCATTTCATGATAAAGTAGAGACCGTCATATCTGCAGGCGCCTCTTTTATTTTGTTTTGTAGTTGTCCCGTCACGTGACTGAATTGCGCCTAGAGACCAATCACAATGCAGCAGAGAGAGCGATATGTTATTTCAGTTAAACGACGTAAATAAATAAACATTAATCTAAGCTTTTAAAAATTTGTTCTATAGCAGTAATTATAGCAGTAATTTAAAGTACTTTAAGTTTTTGTAATTGCAATTAAACGTGTATTTTGTTATATTGTCGCATATAATTGTATGGAAAACTTCCGATTAAATATAAAAATGTTCATATTATCGTAAAATGTATTTCAGAATAGTTTGTATTTGTTTTTTATTATATAATTGACAAGTTATATAATTAAAACCTTAGAGTTGTTTTATTTTTAATTCGTTTTGAACCTGAGCAGTCTGGGTTGAACCATGTATTTCGAGAGGGGGGTTATGGTCTACGGTCTTTGTATTATAATCACTTTGCGTCGTTTCTCATTGCGAGTCCCCCCCTCCTCAAAATAAATGAATGAGCTCTTCCTCTCGCGATAAAAGACGGAGTTGAAACAAGAGCTCGGTTTGCCACCAGGAGCCCTAGTATGGCAGTGCGATTGTGTTTCTGTAACCTCTATTTAATATTCAAACTTTTATATTTATAACGTGCTTGTCTGTAAAATGTTTATGTGATAACTTCACGATTAGTGATTTTATTAGGTTATTATTAGATCTTTAAAACGAATAAAAATAATCACAAAATTATATTATACTTTAAACTAGGTGTAACAACAAACACTGCAAAATAATTCGTTATATTTCACTCTGTAACATCCATTCGGCGTGCAGTGTGTGAGTGATAACAAACTAGTCTTTGAGCTGTTGTACAGACGTTTAAATCTCCCCCGAATACAAGTTACCTCGGCAGAGAGCCACACGATGGCGCTAAAACACCACAAACATACAGAAAGAAAACGATTTATTTGGTCACATTTTCATTTAGTATCAAAACTGTCTAACGTAATGAGTAGCTATTGTTTTACATTTATAAAAAATGTATTTGATTTAAAATGGATGATTCGAACCCTAAATCGGTTCATTGATTCGGTCTGTGTATGTGTATTGTTGTTAGCCGCAGCAGCAGCTAGCATTTGGATTACTTTGTTTGTGAAAGGTGGAGAAACAGAAATGAGCCGAAACATAACCACGACATACTCAGCAAGCACCCAGGGGAGAATTATTTGGATAAATACACATCTGGTAACGGCACTGAGAAGCTGAGTTGTTTGTGACTGGTCTGCTTGTGGTGGTAAATGCTTGTTTTTGCACTAATAGTATGGGGTGTGTGTTTTTTTGCATGTGTCTAAAAGCACAATAAAGAACATTCACTGAAATTTTACACAGCTGTGCTTGATTACTATTCTATTTGCACAAACTTAATGGTTCAGTAGGTTAATTTGGATGCAAATATACTTTATTGCATTATGAAATGTTGCCTAATTGTCTTTGAAAATATTGGTGGTGTTTGCGACCTAGAAGAACTAAATAAGCAGATTTTAAATCCATTGCTTTTATTTCTGATAGAAGATTGTATGTATGTGAATGCTTTGCTTTATGGTAATAGTAGGGAAATCTATATGAACGCATTTTTGCGTACCCGGTTTGGTATTCACGAACCTTGCGTAAATTTACGTCAGCTTCGTGAATCCGGGCATGCGTAGTAGGGGTTTCGTTCATTCTGCGCATGCGTAGTGGGGCTACCATGCTTTACTGTGTTAATGAATGTGTTTTTGACTCACTTCACATTAATTCACCCAACAAACATCTGGAATTTTCTTCAATCAAACCAAGAGGGAACTCTTAAACAATGTATATATTACACTATCAACATGATAGTTATAAATTCAGAGTGTGAATAGAAACAGAAAGCTTTGTAATTAGCTTAGCTAACGTGCCGATCGTGTTGATTAACTGTAACGTTATCAGGTTAGTTTAATTATGAGGGGATTCTGTTAGCGTGATCTGGCAACCAACTGCGCTCTGACTGAAGCTTTGCCGAGTGTGAGTTTTGGAGTCGAATCAATTGAGTCAACTTTAAGAGTCGATTCTAAAGGGTGCGTTACCTTTTACACTACATTAAAAAAAACCTGACTGCTGAATAGACTGTTCTGTACAAATAATGTTCCCGTATTATGCTGGGCGGTATAGATTGTTACCATGCCGAGCTGATTAAATGATTACAACCCCTCATTTTGCTTTGTTTAATGAACAATAAAATGTTTTTCGGTCTTTCGTCTTGACGGATTTCTGGCCACGGAGTCGACTCTTATTTCTGAAGAACTGGAATGGGTGAATCGGTTATTTTTAAAAACGATTCACATTCTCAACTCCAGTGTTCCGAGTCGGTTTGAATGAGTGTGTGTGTGTGTGTGTGTTTGTAATATTTAATTGAGAATGGCTGCAGAACTACTCGCTAAGATCCCCGAGGCTGATATCGATCCGAATGGGGTGTTTAAATACGTCCTTATACGAGTTAACAGCAAAACAGACGATTCATATGTGGACGTAGTTCGCGGTTACGCGTGGGCCGAGTATCACGGTACGGTACCGATCTGTGTCCGGTAAATCGCTCCTTATATGATATCAAAACAAATATTTGTGTTTTACATACTTCCTGGCATTCTTTAACACACGCACATATTCGTTATTGCTGTGCTTGAGCTCACAGTAAGACATTGCAGGTATAATCACAATGTGACAGAAAACCCAGAACTTGTTTTTAATGGCAGACTAGAGATAACGTGTTTAATACTACAGGATTAACGTAATTCAACGTCAAATTGTCTCAGGCAACTTGGTTGTGCCCGTGTAAATAGGGCGAGTTTAGCTTTACTCACTAGACATGGGATGGAACCACCAGCCATTGGAATCAGCCTCAGTTCATGTACATTGGAAGTTGCATTTTCAAAGACGGTGTTGTGGCAGTCAGTAAAGCCACAATAATCTCTCAACAGCTTTGACCACTAAGGTTGTTCAGTTTAATAAACAAATCAAAATATGCTTAAACATGTTATACTGACTTTGTTATATATCTGTGAAAGTTGAGTCGTCAAGCTCAGCTCAAGTGGAGCGACTTCAAATCCAGTATAGAACTGTGTCGCACAGTGAAGTGAGAGAGTCCCATGTTCAGATGTCCTAAATACCCTGAGTGGCATCATTAGTGAATGTAAACTAAACAGCCATTGTCTTTATTAAACAATTTCCACTATAATTTTTTCTCCAGCTGACATCTACGACAAAGTTTCAGAAGAGCTGGAGAAGTCGGGTCATTTGGACTGTGAGTGTTTAGGAGGTGGCAGGATCCGACATGACAGCGCTGAGAAGAAAATCCACGTCTATGGCTATTCCATGGTGAGTAGTACTTTGAAAAATTCCTTGCATTTGAGTTGCAATATTTAGTTTCTAATCGAGTTTTCTGTTTTCAGGGCTTTGGACGAGCCAATCACACGGTTTCCACTGAGAAACTGAAGACGCGGTATCCAGACTATGAGATAACATGGTCGAATGAAGGTTACTGATCCGGTGGGACGTCTTGAAGGTTTTCTTGTGCAAGTTATGAACAAAAGGGTCAAAATGAAATTATTTCTCGTTCCCTTTATAACTAAACTGTCAGGACTCGATTTGTATTTTTGACATTTGGTTTGGAGGTGCTTTTGAGTGGTGCGGTGGTTAGGTCCACTTGGCTTCACCGCTGGAATCCAGGGTTTTAATATTCATGTTATGTCGGACGTCTAAATTACTGAAATGATGACCAAGGTCCCTGTATGGGCTTTGTTACTGCTTCTTACTGGTTGTAAGTGATTACAGTTATAATACATTGATTGGTCTGTTTGTAAGAGGCTTTTCAGGCAGATAATTACACAGGTCAGTTAAACTTAAAGCTGCCAGTGTGCTCATGGTGATCTTATGCTTGTTTGATGACCTAATGTAATTTATGTGATGCATCATGATGTACTTACAAACATGCCTAATAAATATTCAAATACTATGCGAGTAGATTTCAATATGTTTTTGAATTATTTTTCTAATTCTTTTATTATAAACTTTTAACTTTGATGTAAATTAGAAGAGGATTGTGGGGTGTTTTTGCCACTTGTTTGTTTAGCTGTTGTGGTTGTAAGTTCATTCGGCAACTTTTTGCAGGCGAACGCTAGCTTCCAAAATATTGCCTTATATTATTGTTATATTATGTTTTAACGTTTAATAATACTTTAGGAACGATGGATGGATGTGAGTGGTTTGATGGATGGATGGATGCATACATACATACACAAATAAAACAAATGCTCTCTCACTACATCTCAGAGTTTTCATATACCATTATATATAAATAAATAAAAGAAGGCAGCTGTGGCCTGGTGGTTAGAGAACTGGGCTTGTGATAAGTTTACGACTGAAGTGCCCTTCAGCAAGGCACTCAACCCCAAAGTACTCCACGGCTGTCTGGGCTAGGGCCACAGAAGATACATTTCACTGCACAGTGATAAAAAAAGTATTTTAACTAGTATATTTATTTGTCCCAGCAGCAGTTTATGTTGATCAGGTCAGTAATACTGGCTCTAAGAGTTCAAATCGGTCATTGGTGGATTTCTGGAGGTTTATAGCTGCTTTACAACAGCAAGCCGGTCAGAGTATCAAGTCCATGTTTTATCTTCTTGACGAACGTGGAGAAGCACTCTGATGCCGTACACATAATCCATGCTCTATACTGGCATGAAGAGGATCTCTATTCAGGTTTTGGTGCTGCTGCCAGCTGTCCACTGGGGTAAGAGATTTTTATAATCGTTTATTATATATTTTATTTCTATGTGGCAATACCAGATGTTTTGATGTGTTAGAATATAAAAACCTGCAGGTCTTAAATAACTGGATCGAGTGTGTGAAGAGAAATTTTAAATAACAGATGTTTAAAAAAATAATTTAATACTAAGAAATAATTATAATTTCCAAAGTAATTTCTTACTGAAAGAACTGACAATGCAATATATTGCCAAATATAATTAGTTGGCCTTGTCAGTCCTTGATATCTGCAGTTTTAATATCTGAGACCTTTGGCCCAAGTGTTTCCAGTTATAATACACCGATTTATCGTCTGGAAGATGCTTCCCCGATTATAAAACTTTCTAAATATGTAGATGAATATCACAAACTACTAAAAGAACTCAAATGAATCGGACAAAAGCATAATTTATTTAGGGTTTTTTGTACTACAGCTTTCGTCTTGGGGAGCAGTGGCTGCACTGGACCGAAATGTGACTTTATATGTGACTGTACAGACTGCAGTGATGAGCAGAACTGTGGTAAGTAAGACCAGAAACGTAATGGACAACACTGAGGATTAACAATGGGCCGCCTCCTCCTCGTAGCTTCATCATCCTCAACTCATCTGTAAATGCTCCACAAGATTTCAGTCAGAGGAGCAGATTTAGGACTGATCACTGATTTAGAGGCTGGTCAAAATGTCTTTATAATCACATCCTGCTGGGACATAGAAGAACCTTTTTTAACTGTTTGAGTTGGAAGCACGTTTGATTTCGTGGATTAATTCATCTGTTTGGTGTGATGCTGAAGCATCTAAACACAATAGTTAGGACGGGTGTCCACGTACCTTTGTTAACAAGTATTAAATCATTAAATCATCAAATCAACCAGATATCTACAAGAAATTATGGAACTAGATGTTTTTTGTGCCCTGCTTCGTATATAACAGGTTTCCATGGAAGAGACTTCGTCTGTGATTTCGAGCATGCAGGAATGTGTGGCTGGATGGATTCTTCTCCTGAAGGTGAATATAAGTGGGAGAGGCGCCAGAGAGGAGACCCTCTCCCTAACAGTGGACCATCTTCTGATTACACCACCGGCACATCAACAGGTACAACAGGGTGGACTTTGGTTTGTGATTATGGCTGAATGGTTTAAACATTTTTATTGTGAAAGCTTGGCCTTAAATGTACACCAACCAGGCATAACATTATGATCTTAGAGACTGATCATCTCCTCATTACAAGACCTGTGAGTAGGTGGAATATATTACACAGCAAGTCTGTCAAGGGCCAAAAGTGGTGGCTAGATGACCAGGTCAGAGCATCTCCAGAACTTGAGCTATTGTTGAGGGTTCCCGTTTTGCAGTGGTCAGTGTCTATTAAATGTGGTCCAAGGAAGGAACAGTGCTAAACTGGTGACAAACTGCTGAAGAAGGTAATGCTTCTTCTGATAGATAGGTGTCAGAATACACAAAGCAGCAAGGTTTGTTGTGTATGGGGCAGCAATAGTGAACCAACACAGTATTAGAAGGGTGATCATAATGATGTAGAAAAGTTAAATTCAAATGTATTTCACTTGTGTGTATTTATAATTGTGTGCAGTGTTGACAGTCTGTCTATTCTGGTTCCTCTATCTTCCAAACATCTTTTTGTTTTGTTCATGACACAGGTTGGTTCATGGCTGTTACTGCAGTGAACACCGATGCTCCCAGAACTGCAGTCTTGACATCTCCCATGATAAACCAGTCCTCCCCTACCTGTCGGCTCCAGCTACACTACTTCATATGGGACTCGGGTACACACACTTACACAGTTCTTGGTTCTGAGACATTACCATAGCAGGTCTGACTCCAGATCAGAAGGTATTGAATTAGTGATCAGAAGCTCCACCACTGTGAGCTGTTGTTGGGCTCTAGAGCGACCCTCGATTACTCAGATGGTATACTGTCACAGTACTGTAAGTCACTTTGTACGTCTGCTGTACGTTAATGTTTCTTTCTCTGAAAGCCTAGGACATTAATATCCTATTATTTAATATATAATAAATTAGGCAAGGCCTTTTAAAGTCTGATTACCCACCTGTTTATAAAAACATGATTTTTAATGCTTTATGTGTAGAAACTCCAGTGGTTCACACTGAGCTTTGACTTCAGCCAAAATTCCTACAGGCACATTTAATTAAAAATAAAGTTTTGGCTCAGATGATTGGTTGCAGATTTCAGATGTTTTGGAAAGGGATATTCAGGAAGATCAGGGACATTCAGCACATTCATTATGCTGTTTTGTTAACACTTTCAGAGCAATGTATGGTTTATTTAGATGATTCTGCTTTGTGTGTATCTGAACCAGGACATACAGGGCTTGGTAACAGTCCTCTATGGGCATCCGTCGTGACTTCTGATGGGCAGAAAGCGGTGGTGTGGAGGCCAGAGGTCTCCAGCGCCCGTGCTTGGAGGGAGGCCACTATCTTCTTGGGGCACATCCCCAAACAATTCTTGATTCAAATTCACTCACTTCGCCAGGAAGGGAGGAGTGGAGATGTAGCCATCGATCAGATGGAGTTCTTTGACTGTGCTTTACCAGGTAAAGAAAAAAAGGATGGTTTGTGGTATGAAGCAATGATGTCTTTCCGGTCTCTACTCCGAACAAATCCTAAACCTAACCCTCACTTAACCTTTCTCTCTATTCCTTAGTTGCTTCGGACTGTGGGACAGACTTCCTGCAGTGTAAACGTGGAGGTTGTGTGGGAAAGAAGATGTTGTGTGATGGTACAGATGACTGTGGTGATGGAACTGATGAAGATAATTGTGGTAATCGTTGATAACTTTATCAGATCCCTGTAGCCCTTATATATTCACTATTTGTATATTCATCATGTCATTTACACCTGTGGTCTTGGTTTTAATAGTAAACTACCAGAGGTGTGATTTTGAGAAGGATCTTTGTGGATGGGGCATAATACCAATGTCATCGCTGAAATGGATAAGGACCAGTCAGGATAATGTCTCAACATCTGAACCCTTAAAAGGACCTGGAAGGGACCATTCCACCAATTTAGCTTCAGGTACTTTCACAAAAACAGCAACATTTACTGAAGATTGTTTAAAAATTGAAAAGTCTATTGCATCACACATCCTTTGTACTGCTGGTGACCCTTACTCTCGGTGAGAAGAGCCATGAATAACACACTCTCCTCCGACTTATGCAATGCCATCTGCATGAGGCGAGATCATATGCAGAGCCCGTAATCGGTTATGAGGAGTTCTCACTCCGTCACCCTCCCTGGTGAACAACAAGCCAGTCGTTGTTCTTGGAGTTGGATCCAAAATGACGAGTTTGAGATTCCAACTGTTCCCAAAATTGCTCAGGAGGTTTGAAACTGTTTGGCATAATGTGCGAATGAATGAATTTTTAAATATCCTCCTTCTTTCTTTTCACAGGTCATTTCCTGTATGTTACAAAGCCCGCTGAGTTCAAGAGTGATTGGGCATCTTTTTACAGCCCCTCACTGAGATCGACCAATAGCACGCATCCATGCCGTGTAGGTTCTTTG
>JAYDZF010000012.1:2490900-2502587 GCA_034509105.1 Microcambeva barbata
TATATTGTGAAACCAATGTTCAGATTTTAGTACAGAGCACCTGAATATTTAACAACAATTATCAAACCAGTTTCTGAAGATCAGCAGATTAACACATTAGTAAAAGTACAATGAGAGCATCCGGTCCTGAGTCAGTTATTATCTCTGAACCGTAATGATGAGACATTTTGAGGAAATCAGATGATGTCAGTTATTACACATGAATGATCTGACGAGTGACATTGTCATGAATGTAAACAAAGGCGATCCTGTTTGGATCTTGATCAGTCATGGAGTTGTCAGTTGACTAATGGTGCAGTAGAACCATGGGGTATAAATAAATGGACATCTGTGGCCTGTTGGAACATGAAGCAGGAACAGTTCGGAAGATTAAACAAAAACAATTGTCATTTTGCTTATCAGAGCAGCATTAAAAATGTATGTGCTCTCAATAAAGATAATAAGTGGCCTCTAACCAAACCTTGTGGGACACCATAAGGTATTTGTAGGCTTTCAAAAACAAATTGATTTAAAAATGGTATTCTTGGAAGCATTTCTGTTTGACTACAAGACGACCTTTTAATCATCTGTTTTTTTTTCCAAATCATGAAAAAACCAAACTCACCATTTTGTCAATGAAACACGTGATGTGTGAACCTATGAAAAGGTGGCCATGGACTTTTAACAAAGGCACCACTCAGAATAGTTCCTTAGGGATGTAGTGGCTCATCTGAGTTGAAAGATTTCGAGTTCACTTGAAAGAGCTTTGCTGCCTTCACATTTGCTGAATTCTCAGTCAGCATTTCTATGTTTACTTATTGCTTGTTAAATGAATCAATGAATGATCCCGGCCCTCTGAGGCTTAGATATTGTCCATTAGAAACAGCTCTCTCATCAGCATCAGTCGCTCCTAGTTTAGCATGTAATTATGTCCTGGGTACTGAGGATAACTAGCCTCAGCAATTAGAGTGGTTTGTTTTTAAGCTCATAGTCATGCATCAGCGAGTGGAGATCCCCGAAGATTTTGTATTCAGTGCAGACACTTTTGGTACTTTTTGACATCTTTACATTGTTTAAATTAGTGTACATTTCACACAAACTATCCTTTTTTGTTAATGACATAAAAACAGACCTCATAAAGTTCTGTTCTGTACATAATTGGTTCAGTTAGGAATCTAACAACGCAATTCAAAACGAACGATTGCCTGCATATCCCATGAGTACAAACACTTTAATTAACCTGCAATAGGTGTTTTATCTGGCATCAGCTGACATATAAAGGCAGGATACAGAACTGCAACCAGGTCTTGCCAAGTAACTGAAGTTGACCGTAGTAAGTATCTGCCTGTGTGTGAGCAGTATTGTTTCTGAATATAATTACATTTAAATATATTTTATTATAAAGTCTTTCTAGAATCAGTTATCAACTGAGGGTCAACCAGCTTGCTCAGCGGCCAAGAGTACCAACTTGGCATTCTGTTTCAAGCAAGTTTATTTAAGCTTCTTAAATTTACTACTTTATCTAAATTAAATATAATGAACTTTTGAGCACCAAGATTTTTCCATATGTAATTAATATTTCATTAAGATCAATTTCAATCTGCTTCAGGTGTTGTGGATTCTTCTATATCATCCACCATGTCTGTGAACTCTACATTGAATAAGGTGGTTTGCTCCCGATACCTCAGCCTTCCACAGGGCGGAATCTGTCAGGTTACATACGTATGGATCGACGGCTCTGGAGAGAACATGCGCTGCAAGACTCGAACCCTGGACTCCGAACCTAGCAGCATAGAAGGTATTGCTTAAATCTGTTTGAATATCACTGTAGTTTAGTCATTTGTAGATTTTCCACTAATACAAATTAGAGGGCTTTGTAATGAGTTTCATGCTGATTTAAAAGAAAGAAAATACACTTTAAATACATCTTTGACGTTTGTAAAAGGTTCAAGACATGCAGGTTGCCTGCAGTTGTCTGTTCAAAGCTAACTTGATAAACTGGGTAAAGATTTGAAATTTGAAAAAGTTGAAATTTGGGTACAAAAAACCTTTTTAGTTTATTCAAAATTAGATTTTGAAAAACCTTAAAATTGGTGATGAACCCAAGTTTCTATAGCCTAAATTCTGTTTTCCAAGAGAAAGTTAACACAAAATAAACTTGGTCTTAAAGAATTTATTCCATTGTTGGTGGGTAAACTTTGTGTTATCTGCCTTGCAGATATCCCAGAGTGGAATTTTGATGGCTCCAGCACAAACCAGGCACAAACTGCAAGCAGTGACATGATCCTTATGCCAGTATGTATATTCAGAGACCCCTTCACTCTGGATCCCAACAAACTGGTGCTGTGTGAGGTTCTCAACCCCGATCACAAACCTGCAGGTACACACACAAATCGTATACACTTTAGGGCCAGGAGTATCGGTCATCCCATTTTTAAACCCTTGATAAGTTGGCCTGTATCTGAGCCAATCTGTATGCTAGATCTGGCAATAAAAATGATGGATATTGATTCCTGATATGAATTTTGATCTTTCCAATTTAGATTCCAACCATCGACACACCTGTAAGAAAATCATGGAAAAAGTGAAGGAGTTCCAACCATTGTTTGGAATAGAGCAGGAATATACACTGATGGGAACAAATGGATATCCATATGCCTGGCCATCAAACGGCTACCCAAAACCTCAGGGTGAGAAATAATGTGAAACTGGGTTCTATATATGATATGTAACCAGAAGTATGTGGACACCAGGCAATGTCTGAAATACTACTCAACTTGTTTATACGTTTAAAAATGTCATTATTTTCTTGGACTGTCTCAGGTCTGTATTACTGTGCAGTGGGTGCAGACAGGGCCTATGGCAGGGAAATTATGGAGTGTCACTATAAAGCTTGTCTTTATTCCGGTATCAAAATATTTGGTTCCAATGGAGAAGTCATGCCCTCTCAGGTAATTCCCAATCTGAACCCTTTTTTTATACCCACCAAGTCCCTCCTATAAACACTTTATATGTTGGCTCTTTTTCACAGTGGGAGTTCCAGGTAGGTCCATGTGACGGTGTTGAAATTGGAGATCACCTGTGGATGGCACGTTTCTTGTTGCATCGCGTGTGTGAAGACTTTGGCGTGGTTGCCTCTCTGGACCCCAAACCCATGTCAGGTAGCTGGAATGGAGCGGGGTGCCACACCAACTTCAGCACTGAGGCCACCAGAGCTGAAGGAGGAATAGAGTAAGCACATTTTAATCAAATGCACAGATATTTAACAAGGTTTGCTTCTAGGTTACTTGCTCTGTATTGTTCACTGTAATCAAGAACTTCAGGAGATAGCTCACTGTTTTTTTTAGTAATGGCAGGCTGCAGGTGTCCTAGGTTTCTCATATTTACAATAGAAGATAAAAAGAATAACCCACAAACACCATTTACTTGTGGGGATAATTATTCTGGAACTATTCCAGCCTAATACAATACCGTGTATCTTTACTCTGACACACCAGACATATCGAGAAAGCTATTGAGAAACTACGTATGCACCATACCCAGCACATTCGAGTTTATGATCCCCATGGAGGACAAGACAACAAAAGAAGACTCATTGGCATCTGCGAGACGTCAAACATTGACGAGTTTACAGCTGGAGTGAGTAATCGTGGTACCAGCATCCGCATTCCCATCCAAGTGGACCAGAACAAATGTGGCTATTTGGAGGATCGCCGCCCTGCTGCCAACTGTGATCCATATGCTGTGACTGGTGCAATCGCTCAGACCTGCCTAATGGAAGAGGGAGAGAAGGAAGCAGACGTATTGAGCGAGCTTGATATTAATGAATTTTAGTGAAACTCAACATGGTGAACTCAACACTGAACATGGTGTTACACATGATATGTTAGCTGAACGTCTCATTTTATGTAAATCACTAAGGAATGATAATTAATGTGGAAACATTTTAAATAAATTGAGCATTAAAGGGTGTAGTGCATGTGATATGGATTGCAATAAATTACTGTATAAAACAAACTAGCTTGTTAGGCAACTGAATGGTTCTATAACACAAGTGTCACAATTCTCATAACTTCATGAAACCCTGCATGAAGCTGTTCTCAGCAGCTTCATCCAGCAAAAGGTCATTACTAGCATCATGATGTAGGATATTCACACAACCATGTCTTTCAGAAGGGAAGTATGACTGTATAACATTTTCACTAAGGCGTCTCTAGGTTATTTATTAACAAAACAGAAGCAAATGATTCATTCATCGTTTCAGAAGGTGGCAGCATATACAAATGCTGGACCAGAGGATGGTGGTTCTGACTTTGGTCTATTTAATTATTAGCTAATATTTGCTCCTGACCAAATGTGAACCGTCAGTTTGTGTTGTGATCTAGCCTGGTTCTTGAAGATTTAATATAGTTGACGGTGTTACTTCTAATAATGGTTCTAACCCTAAGCTAACCCTAAAGATGCACTGCTAAATAGCATATTCAAAATGTAAGGAAATTATTGAACTACCTACCTCCAAAATCCCAAAATACTGTGGAGCTAAAATGCTTCTGTATTATCATATTATATTATATATATTATATCTATATTCAGCATTTGTTCATCCTCTATAAACTAAATCACCCACTGTTCTTCTATAGCTTCTTCTCCACTTTATCTGCTGTTTGCTTGTAGTTATTCATCAATATTGTAGATGCCCTGCAAATGACGTAAATGTCATGTTCTGTTACATCTGAACATTAAATATATGAGACTGCTGGAGATAAACTGCAGACATCAGCGTTTTAGGGCATTAAGCATGGCTGGCTGTTAAACATTTATTATGGGGTTTATGTATTGAGCCTGCACATATACCATTGATTCAATATAAAATGTTGAAAATATTGCAAGAGAGAAAAACAGAAAACATAAAGAACTGGGGTTTGGAGTCAAAATAGTTATGGATAAAAGTGCATAGCTGCTACTGTGAAGTATAGTGGTGAAAGCATCATTTGGTTATGGTCACACGTGCTGGGACAGTGATGAGGAGGGTTGTGCACACGCTTATATGTTATGTATCAAACAACTACAACATGTGCCGCCCAGAAAGGGTGGTTACAGAGGGGACTAAAGTGCTTGTGTGTTTTTCTGAATGGAGTTATTTACACGCTCATAAATACTGCTGCATAGTGGACTCCGTTCGTGATGACGTCTGTCGGTAGGGTGGAGAGAAAGAGAGGGAGCGCTACAGTTGTGACGTCATGCGAGCCAGGCCGCTCTGCTGTACCGAGCTTGAAGGCGCTTCTCCCGGGGAACCGCGCTGATCCGGGCGCCACCGAACCAGCACTATGGGCAAACTCCAGGGATTCGACATCACGTTCAGCCATAATAAAGTGGTTTACAGTCCAGGAGAGACCATTTCGGGAACGATTCAGATCCTCACCGGACACTCGCTGCAGTACAAGGGTGAGTGTGCGGATGTCTTGTTTCTCGGTTGTGCGTTCTGGTTCACGATAAACTGCTGCAGATGTGACGGGTGGCGCAGGTCACTGTTTACCGATAAACAGTTCGCATCGGGGGGTTACAACGTATCCATATCATATGGAACACCGTGTTCACCCATCAGCTCGTACGCAGGGTCAGAATTTGCTCTGACTTAGACCTTAGTGTAGAAGTACGTGGACACCTGACTTAGACGTTACTAAATCACCTTGATCTTCGGTCGTTCCAACGCTTTACAAGCCCCAATGTTCAATATTTCTGCCTGTCTGTGGGAATTTGTGCCCATTCAGTCAAAAGACCATTTGTGAGGTCAGGCACTGATGCTGGATGAGAATTCCTGGCTTGTAACATGTTTTAAAGGTGTTTAATGAGGTGGAGGCCACAGTTCTGTGAAATGTCCCTGACCTCATTGACAGGTCAGAGGCCCCAGGTTGGAAAATTAGATATTTTATACACTCAAGCAATAGGTGACTGGACAAAACATCTAAACCTAACGTTTAGTAATGGTGTCCCTATTGTTTTTGGCCTTAAAGTGGAAATAATTGTAAAAAATTTTACCAAAAAATATCTGGTAAAATAAGCAGCTAGAGGATATAATGTTATTGTTTTGGCTGTTTGTGGAACTTAGATAAGTTTCAGATGTTTTAAGGATTAAGGTTGCAATAAAATACAGTACAGGGAATATTGTGTATAACTGAGCTGGCCCAAAGATTTTAATGATATGAGAAAACCAACTTTGGCTTACATCTGTAATACTGGCCGCCATGTATTTCTGGGTTTTAAATAATTAATAGCTGTCTTAAAAAACTAATAGCACTGTAGACTAGATGTTTTTCAAATAAAGCTCAGCTGGTTGTTCCCCGTTCCTGTTTAATCATTAAAGCCAAAAACGTTTGAGCTTGCTTTCAATTCTGACGTGATGTCATATTGGTTGGTTCACTGAACATGTCTCAACAAATCTTTGGAATCTGAACAGGTTAGCAATAACTTTCCTCCACACCACAAGCGTTTCATTAGAATTAGCTTCCCGTTCTACCTCCTTCCTGTAGATTTATTCTGATGTAAAGAAAAGGAAGGTTACTCGAAACATACTTTATTCTCTCATCGGACACAGTTCAATCAACATGAGATTCAGTTCACATGTAGGGGTGTGAGGGAGGTTAGCTCCTTATGAGGCAGAAACTGAGATAACAAAGTAGGTTAAATGGTAACGTGGATGGTATTTGTCACAGTCAGTGTTTTGTGTGTTCTGTTGAAATAGGCCAACATACTTTAGATACACTAAGGAGAAAACAAACATTTAATCCTGGTTTTCATTTATTCTCCTCGCGCATACACCCACTTCAAATTTTTCCTTGCAAGGCCATTTGTCTTTGTATCTTTTCATGTTACATAGGAAATAACCAATTATAATGCTGCACATAGAAATATGAAATATCGGATAGTGATGTTCACCAGACCAGAACTGCTGTCTGTATATATTGGTTACAAATCCACAATGAAGGCGAGGAAGCAGCTGTTGTGTGTTATCTATAGGAAGTATATTTTTGGTTTGTATTTTATTTACAATTTCCCCTAGAATGCTTGTCATATGGATATACATAATGCAACAAATGTTCAGCTTGTCTCGTGAATTAGATTTAAGCTATAAAAGTTTTATTAGATATTACTTTTTTATAATTTATGCGAACTGATCAGTCAGGGCTCATAACCTCTACAGATAATAAGTCTCACATTCCAGATGTCATGTGGTCAGCAAATACATCTGGTTCTAATTTAGCTGGGTGGAGAAATTATATTTTTATGTTTTATTAACTGTTTATGTTTTACATCAGGAAATTTGGGGGAAAGGGGGTAAGTGCAGTAAGTTAAGGGGTTATTGTGGGTTCCAGGAGACATCGGACTAAACAGTAAGTCTAATTAGTGTATGAACTATTAAAATCTTAGTGTTCTAATATTAGTTTATGCACAGTATACAGGTAAACATAGCCTTTTAGCTTTAACCTAAACTTTAGCTTTAGCTACCACTGTTACAGCTATCAACCTCAAGCTCTTCGACTGCAATATTAAACTTTATTAACTTAAAATATTGTGTGAAATGTTTCGAAACTATAATATATTAACTGTGTTTAGTGTGACCATGCTGCTCAGATAGCTAACTGTTCAGTTAGCCAGTCAGCAGCAGCTTTGAGGAAAGGGCCTGTAGGAAGCTCTAAAGTGCTTTAGAACCAGCAAACTGTGTCATTAAGGCTCAATAGAAATATGTCTGTAGACTATACGATGATTTGAATTTAAGATTATTTTAGAAATTGCAGACTATTTTCTAAATAAATGAATTGTCAATATAGTAGCAATTTGGCTAAATGAAGATTGGAAGAATGTGTAGGTGTGGTTTTAAATCTACTCCCAGAGGCCTTAAAAATGTAATCAGACTTAAGTTTAGGGGACAAGAATGTCACTTCCGAAAACAACAACCACATGTAGGTGTTTCTCTCTCTCTCTCTCTCTCTCTCTCTCTCTCTCTGTGTGTGTGTGTATCTGTAAGTGATCTGTAGTGTTATTTTAGAGTGTGTTAGAAATCTGAATCATTATGTTTTCACATTTAAATAAAGTCTTGAATTTCTGAATGAATTATTTACATCTGTATGAAAACAATTGGCAAGTGGGATGGAAAAGTATTAAGTGGTGGCCTGGTAAAGGAACCATAAAAACTATATATAAAACTATATATAAATATTTACCTTTAGTCTTTTGACATGCTGGAATTTTTATAGCTGTTTTATGACTTCCCTTCTTACTGGTGTTTTCAAAGTGATTGTAAAAGAACGTAATAAAGGCTGTATAGAAACTAATCCGATAATAAGATGACTCATGTAAAGCCTTTTTGTAAAGAGTTTTCTTTTTACATTCCGAGTTCATGTCTCTCGATCAAATTTTAAATTTACTGCGTAGCGCAATACATTTTGTCCTCCCAGTTTTCACAATTGAATTCATTTTCAATGGGGCGGTCCGGGTCCTGTTTGTGAGGAGTTTGCATGTTCTCCCTGAGTTTATTCCAGGTGCTCCGGTTCCCTCCCTCAGCCTAAAAACATGCAAGTGAGTTGAATTGGAGATTCAAAATGGTCATTGACTGTGTTTGATATAACTTGTAGTGATGAAACTTGTGTAATTAATTACCATTTCTTGGCATGAATGTAACCAAAGTGTAAAACATAACCTTAAAATCCCAATTAACAAACAAACAAACAACATGGTGGATAAGGAAAGATGCCAGTCTGACACATGCAGTAACCGACCATTTCTTTACAACAGCCAGCTGTGGACCAAAAAAGACACACTATGCGAATAATTGAAAACTTTTGTATCCACCATGTTTAGGAATGTAGCACAATCCCATTTTAGTAAGAATTTTGATTATATACTTAATGGATCCCAGTCACATTTTCCACAATTTACAGCTTTTAGATAAACAGTAGATGAGGATATTTATATTTTTACTGACTCTACACAATGCCTCACTTGTGGAAAGCAGCTCGTGTACTTTCATGCAATAGGAAAGGAGGTGTATAGAGTTACTAACAGAATAATTCAGATTGTGCAGTGTAAGATGAACTCGACAAACGTTTGAGCTCGGCGACCTTGGAGATCCTGTGTTGCTGCTTCATAATTGATGAGGCATTGCCTTTATTTTTCAATCCATTAGGGAACGACACAAACAAAGAAAAATTTAATAGACAATTCACTTATCATAGACAATTATACTCTATTGACTGTCATTCGATGACTAACTGATAATACATTAGCAGATAGGCCTAGCAGTGCGGCTCAAATTGACTTGGCACGATCATAGAAATACAAAGATATGCAATACGTTGAGCAAAATGTATTAGATACAATAACAAGTATTACTTGCTGGGCTACTGCTGTCTAATGATAAAGTACTATAGGTTTGAACTCAGCAATGTTTTTTACAATCATAAAACAAAGACAAAATACTGCTGCTGGTTTAATTCTAGGACTGGTTGTACCTGTTGTTGCTAGTTACCTGTCAGAAGTAGCTAACCATGCTGGGGATTGTTTTGTTTGTTTTTGTTTTTTACTAGTCAAAGATCACCCATTTGTTTCATTTTTATGCTGGTTTTATTATTTTCTTTTTCTCTGGTCAGCATTTGACTAGCTTACATCTGCTGTGAATGAGTATTTAGTAGCAAACACTTAGTTTACAAATCAGCTAATACTTGTCTGTACAGTTTGTTTTTTTGTATCTAAATAACTATTCTATGCAGAGACAAGCAAAACAGCACAGACCAGTATTAGCTGTTCTGTACGCCACTATCTTGAACCATGTACAAAGTACAGTAGATGGAATATGGGATTAAGAAAGAAACAATTTACGAAGGAAAAACAATTATGAATCATATGTAGGACCCATGGGGTTCTGTGTTGCCGTCTCTTTAGTGGAGTCTCTCTTCATTAAGCTCTGACCCAGGAGAATTGATCATGTAATCTTCACCTGTTAGGGTTTTCATATGTCCTCTTTAGCCAGCTAGCCATTCAGCTAGCCATTGCTTGTCTCGTTTTTATTATAGTCTGAATATTGCATGTTTTTGAATGAAAATACTTTACTTTCTTTTGACATTTATACTAATAAGAACAAATTCAAAAAGTGTCGTTTAACATTACTGAAGTACAGGTTGTACAAAATAATATTATAATTGTCAGTGATTGTTTCAGGAAGCTAACTGTTTACAAGACAAACAAATGCTGAAGTAAACCAGCTTCGTGTTTTGAATACTTCAATATTGACTGACTACCTCTTTGTTTGTTTCACAGTTTACATAGGTTTTAGATCTGCACTTCGAATATCTGGCAGATCCTGTGAAGTTTACTGAAAACTGCCACACACAAAGTCTATTTAGCACTAAGTTTAGCATGCTACATTTCACCTGTTGAGAAGTTCAAGCTAAATGTGAGCTAAATTAGTAGCTAGTTAGTTTTTTAGGGTTTTGACTTTTTTCTTACATTTTAAAAAGAAGCAGATTTTTTGGTTTTCATACTTTCTGTGTGTCAGTGGAACATTTTACCTTAAAGTGCATGTTTTCCCACCAGTGGGTTATCAAGGCATTTAAAGTTAGAACATGAGGAACTAATGAAGTTCCTTTTCTCAGCAACAGATAAAACCAGTCATGTGTTTTATTTGCAACATTGGTCCCACACAGTTGAATTGTTAGACACACTTGTAAGACAAATTTATCATGACCTGGAATTTCAAAGATTTACTTAAAAAGACTAATTAGTCTAATTACACTAATTTAAGTATCTGCTGCTATGCTGAAAAACGTAATAAAAAAACTGTACTGAATTCAGGTAAATGAAAATTATGTGAACACAGTTCTTCATTACTTAGTTTTTATAGTTAGGTGTGTAAAATATGTCATTCTGAGTTATATATTTGATGTTTGAGAAAATAATTTCGTAAGGTGACTTGAAAAAAAACAAAGTTTCAAATATCTTAGTATGGAAGGTCAATTGCATGCGAGGCTCTTGCATCCAGTGTCTGTGCCCAGACCTCACAAATGCTTTCTTTTCTAAATTCCCACAGCTGTTTTATCTCAAAAGAATAGATGTACAAATCGGCTAGTAAAGTAGTGTTTGTGGGGTGTAATGGCTGTTGGGTTGGTGGGTGCATTAATGCCTGTAGTGGAATTCCATTTTATTTTAGCAATGGAACTCATTTGGCAGCTCTACAATCCTTTGCCAAAACATCCATAATGGAACCCCCTGACTTCCCAGCACTCTGCCCTCTGGCAGCTCTGCCAATCCACCAACTGCCCTCTGTGTGGTACTTCAGTACTGTGCCGCAGCCCTGGCAAAATGCCCGGCTTCGTTCTCCATGCTTTGCTCTCACTCTCCCTGTCTGGATTTGCCTTTGTGCTCTTCATTGCCAAATATAAGTAACCATGAGAGAAAGCAGGCTGGGAGGTTGAAACTTAACTCTTCTGACTCCTGTTAGAATTTGGTAGCTGTTTGTTTACAACGTGACACGTCTGAACAAGTAAAATTGCCCTAATATTTCATCTGGAGGAGATGTTAAACCGAAAGAGAAGTAGATCCTGAAAACAAAGATCCTTAGTGTGTTTACAATCATGAATCATCTCAGTTTTGTATAAACCAAACTATCGATTTCCATTGCAAAGCAGAAGGTGATCATTCAAATTAGCGTTTGA